>MPNW01000465.1:107737-125237 GCA_011800805.1 Hirudo medicinalis
ATTTAAGTTTTTTAAGTATTGTTTTGCCTTCAGTGTTAATTTGTTGCCAGGAAATAATTTGCATAAAAACATGTTTTTGCATTTATTTCCAGCAAATCACTAAATATTTTTTCAGGGAAATAATCAGTTTTTCAATTATTTTAATGTGAATGTTTTGCCAGGAAAATCTTCCAGAAAACCTGCTCCATCAAGTGCTTCCATTGTTTGTCAACCTGCTTTGACTTGTCAAATCACTGGGCCACGTTTTGGTGATTAAAAATTCATTACAAATTCTTCCATCATTTCATTTAAACCCATTTAAATCACTTTTCAACTACCATGCCAGTTGTTAAGCAGAATTTAATTTGTTTGTTTTTTATTTATTATGAATTTATAATTTTCAATTTCTATTGCGCATTTTAACAGGTTCGGAAAACCCGACCGCCATCATGAAGCTCATATCCCTCTCCGAGGCCGTTAAGCCCTTAAACGGTGTCATTAAAACTAGCTCCAACAGTCCTGCCAACAGCAAAAAGGCTTCTTTGAACAAAAATAAAATCAATCCTCAACTTCCTGCTCTCCGTCTTCCCATTGAAAGTTCTTCGGTTTCAAACGTCAGAAAGAATAGTGCAGGTTTTATTAATTTGTGCCTATTAACAAATTGTTAATTTCGTAAGGTTCACTTTTGCTCTCAATCGTCTGCTCGAACAGCTCATCATCGACTCATCACAGATTCTTTAACTTAATGTGGAAAATTCCATACACCAACATTAATTCATCCATTAAGTTCATGCTTCCATTTGGAAGTCCATTAGCGGGAATTCTCCCCGAGGACGTTCCTTTCTGGTTATCGCTTCAGTCTTTAGTTGGTTTAGTTTCATTCGTGAATTGTGAGAAATGTATTAGTGTTTACTTTTTATTGTTTTTGTGTTCATTTTTTTAAATTATTAATAAATGCCAATCAGATAAAAGAATAAAGTTAATAATGTTAATAAAGTTAATAATGTTAATAATGTTAATAAAGTTAATAATTAATAATAAGTTCAGTAATAGAAATGCACTCGTTATCCGTCGTCGAGCGAGGGAAAGTTTGGAACGAATTGTGTTTTAAATTTCAGGCAACAGTCTCACAAGACCTTCAAATGTCACTCCTTCGTCATCGAATTCTTCGCTCTCCTTGTCGTCATCGTCATCATCGTCGTCGTCGTCGTCCAACGAGAACAAGTTGTGTCCACCTGCTACTGACAAGATTAAGGAAATACCAGCACAGCTGTTAATGTCAAACTCGTCGTCGTCCTCGTCACACGTGACGTCACAACTACCTGCAGACAACTTGTCGGCATCGACGTCTTCGGGAGTTTGCTCACTGGAATCAGCGTCATCACTTCATCATCGTCATCATCATTATCATCAACATCAACAACATGTTCAACAGCTTTGTAACTGCTGCGATGTTGACATTGGTGATGAACTGGATAACCTTCCAGATGATGGAGTTGATGATGATGATGATTATTTTGAAGGAGGTGATGATGATGATGATTACGATGGTGGAGGTGACGATGATGATGCTGACCCAGTTAATGGGTCACGTTGCCCAGACAACCTGCCTTTTGTCACTGAGCATGGTCAGTTGTGCAAATGTCCTCTCATGAATTTATTTATTCACATCACTTGTTTATTCTTAAGTTTCAAATTCATGAAATTCCATTTAATCAGGGATCCAATGTTGCAGTTATGATGCAACATGCAAAAACATTGTAAATATTAATTATTATTATTATTATTATTATTATTGTTGTTGTTGTTATTGTTATTATTGTTATTACCATAAAGCTAGTTGTTTATTTTATAGATGCCATTTTATATAGATTAAGTTTTTATAGATTCTGCAATTTGCATTTTTTCTTGCTTATTTACATATTTTGATTTTGGATTTGATTTTGCTCAGATTCTAGCAATGATCGTTAAAGTAATATTTATTTTATGCTTATTATTTTATAGTTATTTATTTGTTTGAATGTTCGTTCCAGGTTCAAACGGAACTCTTTGTCGATCGGATTCTTCGACTCCAAGTTTCAAACGACAGTCCGTCGTTGCGAATGTTGACTCCAATGTCACATCTTCACCATCCTCCGCAACTTTCTCTAACCCCAGCTCGCCTTTCTGCCACAACACGAGTGCTGACGCAGCCCAGGCGTCCTTGGTTTCTAAAAACAAAATGGATTCTCCTACAAATGGCTCGCATTTACCGTCTCGGCCGAATCTAAATTCCGCTCGACAACTCTTCAACGAAGAAGCAAAACATTACGGCCATCGATCACTGGCATCGCCATCATCTCCTAATTCCTTTGTGGCACATCAGAAATCATCCTTGCTTCTTCCATCTTATAATCAGCTCCTGAGCATGAAACAAAACGAGCCCTCCCGAGGACATCCTCCCGACCCACCTCGGTTCTCCCGTTCGAAGCCGCACGGTTCGATTCCTAGTTCTGCAGACCTGCAAACGTCTGGTGACGTTCGGTCGCATTCGAAATGCTGCTGTTGTTCTGTCTGCTTTCAATCTTCCTATCATTATCATCACCATCATCACCATTATTTACCGCAAAACAATGCGTCGGCTTCTTACAACGGAAGTAGGAATGGCAAAGCGGTTAGTTTTGCTTCACCAGAGATTTCCATGCCACAACAGCAACATTTTCCACAACAACATGTCCCTAGTTGCTTCTCTCATGGATTCCTGAGCCAGAATCACTCGCATGAGCACAGACGACACTCCGACGAGCCATTAATAGCCACCAATCACGTGGTTCTTAGGTCATGTGATCATCTGTGGCAAACACCAAATGCATTCATGGATGTGCCAGCGTATTACCAACCATGTGAGAGAAATGTGTATGATACATAAATATAAATACATGATGTATAATTATATAAATATCCATTTGTAGGAATCTCTTTACATTTCATTTTCATTTTTAGTTACATTTTTGTTGATTTTAAATTTATTTAAACATTTGAGGTTATTTAAGTGTATGAATGTCACTTGAATGTCATGCTGATTCATTTGAAGTTGTGAAACCTGCAAGTGTTGAAGATGTTTGTCAGGCACAATTGCATATTTTATTCGAGAATGTGATTTATTAGTTAACTAACTAACTAACTAACTAACTGGCGATTAACATTTGTGCAATTGTTCGTCTGCCAGGTGATTCAGTGTTTAATAAGTTACTTGTATTTTCAGATGCCACCGTACATGAAGACGATGATGGTGAATTAGTCACCCTGGTTTGACAGGATTAATCTTTTGAAGACGATGACGACGACAACCGCGATGAGATACATGTTGGTGATGATTATGATGATGATGCTGATGATGATAATGTTGACGACGATGATAGGGGTCTCACAAAAAATCCAAGTGTTGACATGAGGCAGCTTCAAGCATACATTTAGTCAACTTTGATGTCTTCTTGTTTTCCTGAGTTTCTGTAAAATTTCGTGTCGATATTTCCTTCGTAAGTTATTCTGCTTAAACGTTTGACATCGAGACGCTCTTTCTCAACATTGTGGCTACAATTCTACACATTTCAAGCATTTAGTGTTGGTTTTGTTTTTCTATTTTCTTCTCTTCAGTGAGTTTTTCTTTTACAATTCGGCACTTTGAATCGAGAGTGGTCGTGCGGCCATGCTTCGTGACGTCCACTTGTCGCGACGACATCACCCTGATCCTTCATCACTTGACAGCTTTCTTAGTATTTTTGTTCTTCTTGGACTTCAAAACATCGACAAATGTTTTCCTGCCTCACTTTTAACATGAATTTCCAGGCTGTTTTTATTGAGGTTTTGCTTACTTTTTATTAGGAGATTCTAACAATATAATCTTTAATAATAATAATATTAATAATAATTATAATAATAATAATAATATCATCTAAGTGTATCAGTAAAATAATGTCTAATTTTAAAAGCAAACTACTCTCTTTTAAAAAGATCTTCCACATCTATTTGTGTGACTGCTTTTTCTTCTTTCAAGTTCGACTGACACTCGGTAACTGCCACCCGCTACGGGGGGCGTTAGATGGAATGTTTCTACATGTAAAGTTACGTGTAAGCTCAAATATGAATCTGGTTGGTAATTATTTTAGAGGTACCAACGTATATTGAATTATTAACGATATTATAAATATTACATGCTTATCAATATTCATGGCTCTCTTGCTTATGTTTTATTCATAGACAAACAGCTGATTGCTCCAATTTGTGTTCATCTTTTCCATTTTCAAACATTCTTACATCATCCTTACCTGCCCACAAACTTCATCCATGGGCTTGTGTTTGCCCTGTCACGTGTCGGACATGACGCAGTCGATTTGAAGCCGAAGGTTGTTTGCGTGCGAGCGCATCTGCGAGGTTTGTGCTCGTGCGTGAACCGCTCTTTCACATTTCATTTGAGTTTTGTCTCTTTCCACGATAAAATTATTAACTTTCCACAATAAAATTATCTACTTTAACTAACTTTTAATAAGTCATTAACGTCAATGATTTATGATTGATAATTAGTTAATAATTATTAATAATTAATACGTCTTCAAACCAGTCGAGTAATAATTATTTCAAAAAAATCTTTCTTTCGATGGCTAGTTAAGGTTGTTGTGCCTGCAATTGTATCCACCAACGTCACTGCAGTTGCCTCCATTTTGGAGGATTTTTTATGTTTAGGAGGCCAAATATTTTCTGACGTGCCAACCGTATTTATTCAGGTCTTCACCAGCTTGATTTTGTTTTGAAAGGAGTCAAATTTTAAGGATGACCTGATTATTTTAGCCAGGATTCGTTCTCAATTGAACTTTTGAGCAGAAATAAATTTTTATTCCAATTTGGTTCAAAATGAGCTCGTGTTTACTAAACTATGGATTAATATCGCTGATAGTACTTATGATAGTACTTATGAATCTGATTGTCTTGGTGAGTCAGGAGTTTGCATTGTTTGTGAGAAAGATTCGCGAGAGGATTGTTGAGTGAAAGTCAAAATCTTCTCGGCGAAGTTGCCTTGAAATGGCATTGAGTTGAGTTTAGTTGGGGGGGGGGGATCGTCAGGCGGTGAAGTTAAATGATTTTTGCATTTACGTGATAAAATGATATTCATTTGAGAGCGGTCGATCTCTTAATCCAAAGGGGTGATGATGGTGATGATGATGATGATGAAAGGGTTCAGCTTTAAGAGTTACCAAAAAATCGCTCCCTTATGTTTCGCGATGAATACATGAATATGCCCTCGACGCTGTACTAATCACCTAATTGTGCAAAGGACATTAATAATTATCTATTTAATTAATACTATTACTACAATGCTATATAAATTGAACTATTGCTTAGCAAGTGATTCACTTGTTTTGAATTCAGCTGACGAGGTTCAATTCACCTTACATCGTGATATGCGATGAGTCATGCCGAGGGCAGGCATTAATTCACAGTTGAGTGTGTGTGATCTCGTGTCATAAGTCGAGTAAGGTTTAATTTGAGTCAATCAAAGTTTTTTAGCTTGTACTTATTCTTCCAGGATTCGTCATTTCAGCAAACCTTAAGTAACTTGCTCAATAATCGGAATTGATTCATGGAAACATACATTGTACATCGAAGTCATTGCTTAACCTGCTTTCTCAATGAGTCTGAATGTCTTCCAAACCCAGTTCCAAACCCAGTTCCAAACCCTGCTCTTGTCATGCATTAAGTGAAGTTGTGAGGTTTAACTAACTAACTAAATTAGATAACTTATCCTGGCCTTGGCTGGCAAAGAACCTGCTTGTAAAACGTTCCGAACATAACCTTGAAAGTTCCCACTTTAAAAAATAAATACTTTTTAAAGTCCACATTTGAAACTATTTTGTTTTCACATTGAAACTTCTCAGAATGCCAAGCAATGAACCATCTGCTGCTGCAGCAATGTTTTTTCATTTAAAGTTAAACATTAATGAAATGCGTTTTAAAGGGTGGGGTAGGAATTCCCTTGAATCTCAATTTTGTCCAATTGTTCAATTTTGTTGAATCATTTCGTTCAGTAAAACCAAACAACATAAAAGTGTTTCTACCATGAATGCGAAGGTTTTAAAACCCGTGAAATAAATAAGTAACTAACAAGTTATTCTCAGAATTTCAATGCGTCGACAGATACGCAACACTTCGAATGGTGTTTTGTCGAGGTTAAGACCAGGTAAGTATTCACAAGCTGTGAATGAATTGCGAGGAATAACAACGTAGCCTCTATTCGGAGACATTTGCAATAAATCCGCCGAATGATTTCAAACCGTGGGCGTTTAAATACGAATGCTCACGCCGAGTCATTGACGGTCAAGTTTTGCTGAAAAATGTACTGTGACCGACCCAGTACATTGGGGGCTGTCGGATAAGTACAAACATGTACAAACATTTTCATTATGGTTTCAAAAAAACATTCATTATGACACATCAATGGAATTGGTTTATTCTGCTCCTTGCCTTCTTCACTTTAGGACAAGGTTAGACTTTTGGACTAAGTTCTGTTTTTTTTTCTAAGGCTTCAAATAATCTTTTTTTAAATAACTATCTTCAATAAACAGATTTAAATTATTTTGGAAATAATTGTAATCTTTTAATATAAAATTGCTTGTAATACGTCCATCTAAATTGAAAACGAGAATGGTCGCTCATACAGTATTAGCATTAATGCTAATTAATAGTAATTAGCGTTAGTGTTAGCCGACGTCTGCTCAAGCTGGTTCATTATTGCTGATGTGATGCTCACCCTTTATTAGATAGTCTGTTTAACAACTATGTTTCATTACTTATTAAGGGTTTTGTAAATCTTATTTTCAACGAATTATTAAAATAGCGGATGGCGTCTGCCAAGAAATATACCAAGAAGGTTTCTATGATCCCTGTATGGACGTGAATTGTAACTTCTACTGCCCTTCTACATCGAACAAACAAGTCACCGTGCTGATCCAGAGGACTGCCAGAAATATTTCCTATGTCGTGACGGCCATCTTTTGCCGCAGAGGTGTCCAGATGGTCAAAGATTTAACGCCAACATCCATGGGTGTCGCCAGCAATCAAACGATTACGATAAATGCCAACCTCCCTGTAGAGACGACCAGTACAAGAATTTCATACTGATGCAGACTTCTTCAGAAAAGACAACAAATCCGACCACCGAGAAACACAGAATTGCGTTAACCACAACCTCAATGGTTGGAGCTGATTCTACTGCTTACTCTGAAACACCTCAAAAAGAAACTTTCACAACTCTTGAGGGATCAGACATACTTTCCTCTGCCAAATTCATGCCAGAAATGACCTCAACATCATCAAGGAGTAAAGATTCACCTGCTACAAATTTGACAAGTAAGGAAATAAAGGACGAAATTTGTACAACGATACTTTTTACAACATGACATTACTTGGACTTTGAAGGATGTAGAAATTCCTAAATTATAAATAGGATGCTTTGCTTCATTAACAATTTTCTGAAAGTAATAAATGATCAGCTAAGTGGATGATGTTTCAATTCCTCAGATCTTTGTGTTAACCTGTCTTCTGATACCAGTGATGAAGATGTCATAGAGTTACTTTGTGAATGGGTCTGTGAGGCCGAACAAATTGTGCCTCCTGCAAAATTCCAATGGTACAAAAATGGCGTCTTGTTATCAAATACGAGTTACTTGTGTGCAAACAATGAAGAAGAGGATGATGATGACAATAACAACGATGATGAAACAGAACCTTGTTTCATTGCTGAAAGATCTTCGAACGGTTCATCATTAAGTTTGAAAATCAATGCTTCTGAGGAATATGAAGGTGATTATTTCTTATTTACAAATTACTTAATTTTTACTAAAATTAAACCATTACTAAACCTTTTAATGAGTAAAGTTAAACATGTGCTCACTGCAGGAATTTATCAATGTTCAGTGTTATCGTCACAAGGTAGGAATTATCCAAGCAATATCATGCCCCTTGCACCCCTCCTGGGTTTGCATTGGACGCAGAAGGTGGATTTGAACGCCTCGGTGGTGGTGGTTACGTGTGGTCTTCAGCGGTCGGATGGTCGACCGGTGTCGCAGCGTTTGTGTGACGGCTATTTCCAGTGGAATGCATCAGATTACAAGGGTTTGCGTTCAAAGAATAATTGCAATTACAAAGCTATTTATTATTACGCTTTTATTTAGTTGTTATTGTTTTTGTATGTGATTTTATTTCATTAATGTTTTGTATAGATTTATGTGTGTAAAGATATTATTTAACAGTGATCAACAGTGACTGAGATAAGTTACCTTAGAAAACCATTGTAATGATAATGATATTAAAATCTCGATTGTCGCTTTTGCGTTTCTCTAGACATGGGAAAGTCTCTCGTCAAACTGCACAATGAAAGTAAAATGCAAAAAAAATCATAAATTCTGTAAAATTCATCTGTAACAAGTTTACAAAATTGTACACTTCATGTTTGGAAGACGCTGTAAAAAAGCATTTTCTGAAATTATTTGATTTGTAAATGTAGTGTAATTAAATGATGACATTACAAATTTTGGTGTTTAAATAATCTGAGTGATGTTTGGCAAAATGTTTATTTAAATTGGATTATTTTAATTCGTAATGTTATTCTTTTATAAAATGCAGAGGTTAACAGTTCACGATGCAGTCATAACATAGAAGTGACAGTGGATTTCAGAGAAAATTCCACTATTTCTTGTCAATGGAAGTCTGCTAATTACTTTGGATTACCTCTCTATCATACATTCTTGGTCCCACAAGTAAATGGTCGGTGCTTATTTAAACATTTCAAAACTGCTGAGTAATTTCGTCTTGATTAAGTGTTTAGAAGACAAAAATATAAATGGTTTGAGATGGATTTTGAAGGTTTTAAAGAGTTTAATCCAACAATTTCTGCGGAATTAACAATTAGCATAATGAATTTCTCAAAGGATTAATGAAAAAGCTTTTTTAATTCGTTGAAATTTTTTCCTTTAGAAATGCTTTAATCCAGCATTCACTAAGTTTCTTGCTGATTGCAGATGTGTGTTTACCAGATTTGGAGTATGGAATATTTTGGAATGCCATCTACGTGGATAGTTCTATAGAAAAATCTTGTCCAAAGTTTCCTCAAGGTATGTTTTGAACTTTGGAGTAAAGAGCCACTCCTGGAATACTGAGATAAGGCTGACGAGAATGACATTTGTCACATTCTGAGTGTTGTGGATGTTGTTATGAAGTGCTGGGTCGAATGATTGCCGTCATTTGTAAAACTTATTAAAAAGATTCATAATTAGCCAACCTTTATTATAATGTGGAATAAAAATGATATGCTTATGAAACTATCTTAAGCTATCATTTTGGTATCTTATAACTACCATTTTACTTACAAATGAAATTTATAACAATAGCTTTAGAAATGGCCCTAACGTCAAATTGGTAAATATGACCTTGGCCATGATAATGTAAATGAAGTTCTTTTGTTTCTCAAGTGAAACTTGATGCCTTATTTTTATTTATAAGTAGTAATAAGTAGTAATTTATAAGTTAAAATTTCTTTAAAAGAAACATCACTACTAAGTCTAATTCTAATCAGGTTCGGTAAGCTAACTTTGTTTGAGAAGAAATGGATCTCTCTGTTTTGCTGTTTTGCTATTTTGCCATTGCAATTCACATTCGTTCATTTGTCTCTGATTTAGAAATCATTCACGGTTGTTGAATGTTCCGTGGCACGTTGTTGTTGTTGTCAATATTGCTAAAAAAAGAATTGTTTTTAGCTTTTGCACGGAGGTCGTGCATTTTGAATGGCGCGAACAAACCAGAATGGACAATGACAGATTTTAGGGAATGCACCTACGAAGAATTTCAGAAAGTTTTCTATGGGGTTTGTACTGAACAGTTGGTTTTTTTATGTTCTAAAGTAGTTATTCGCTGGTTATAGATATTAAGATTTTATTTTATTAATTATTTTTATTTAATAAATCTAATTTTGTAGAAGAACCAAACCATTATTTTTTACGATTTGAATAAAGTTTAAAATTGGCTACTTTTTATTTACACAATTTCTTCGCAGTTGAAAGCAATAGAACATAATCAGACGAATTACCCCATTATTCCATCTCTTGCAAGAGATCTCATGACAATTACCCAAATGGGGAATTTGGATTCTCCAAATCTCAACATCACCATCCAATGCCTCAAACTTCTCACCAACATCAGATCAGACAATAATCATCGATCTGAGGTCACTGACGATGAAATCAAAGTGAGATATGACTTTCATGATGTGCAAGCTTGCTCAGAAGATTTCATGCATACAGTGATAATGGCAACATTCGTGTTCGCATCCCAGTTTGCGCTGTCGTAAGCGCCCTTGGGAGGGAGTGCTACATAAATGTTTTTTACCAAAAGGCGCTTCTGACGCCACATATATGAAACACAGTTACAATTCTTCAGTTTTTCATTGCAAGCATTAATATTATTGCTAAGTCTCTGTCAACATGCTTTGTTTGTTGCTTGGTTTTAGAAGTTTTATTGAATAGGATAATCAATTCTTCTGCATTTCACATTAATTTAAAAACAAAACAAAACAATTCTATTAGTGTTTGAAAAGAATGTCTACAAAAATTAATTTCTCACCTCACAACAGTCTGTCATGGGAATCGTCAGTAACACCCTGGAGGGATCCAATATGAATTCATGGAATGCACTCAGAAAGGTAATTGGCATGTTCATGCTCTTTGGTTCAATGGGAGAGTAATTGTCATTAATTATTAAAATCATTAAAATTATTTTCCTACTGTAATTAATGTGTTAATATTCATAACTACGTTCATCTCCATGTTGTTGGGAACAGGTTCAGTTTAATTACGTTAATTATTCAATTCTATTCCATTCAGCCTATTCATCTATTCTCTCCTCATTTTGGACTGAACCAATCCTGACCTTGATGTACTAACTCTTGCGTATTTTTTCGTTTCAATAATTGGTCCTTATTTTGTGTAGCAAGTCAATCGATGGCTTGAAACATCCTTGATAGCATTTTTTGCAAAAAATTATGTTTCAACCTCCATCAGCAAGAACATCTTTGTTCTTTGCCAACTTTCAAACTAATAATATTACGTGGATATTTGCCTAATCACACTTTAGAGCTTTTTAAAGTGGTTTGTTTATATCAAATTAAGTCTTATCAACTTTGTTTTCTACTTGAGATAAAACTTTTTGACAAATGTTCTTTGAACATATATTGGTAACATTCAATTAAATCTTCAATAGCAGGTTTAAATTCAACTCAAAAAGTTGTGCTTTTTGAGAGCTTTCTTCCATAACTTTCTGAGTGATCATTAGTGATGGAAATAACATTATTACCATTAATAATGATAATAATAATAATAATAATAATAATAATAATAATAATAATAATAACAATAATAATAATAATAATAATAATAATAATATAATATTAATAATATAATTATAANCTATCGTCGTGATATATTTAATAAACATCTGAATAACCATCAGTTCTCTGGTGTCACTCATCAACTTGTATTCACAACATGTGCAAGATTAATAATAAATACAAGAACACATCAATATGATCAAAATAAAAAAATAGTAATAAGCAATAACAATAATAATAACAATGGTAACAATATAGTACCACTGCAGATGTTAACAACAAAGATAACAAACAATAATAATAAAAATCGAAAATATTACGAAACAAGGTTTAAGAAAGCTTAATGTTTGTTTAAGTTTGTGAACCCTAATATTTTTCTTTCATATTCTTACAGATTTTAACCATTAATTATTTAAATTACTTTTATTAAACGACCATCAATGAGTGCCTTCTATTACTTATCATCATTATCATCTCAGTTACTTAAATATGACCAATTTTTACTGCAGGTGTGATAAAGTGACAAATTGTAATGTCACATCATGAATTTGAATTATAAATCCTCTAAAATAACTTAGAATACTTTGCACTTCAGTCGGATGCAGACATAGCAACAGCGATTATGAAGACGATTGACTTGTACCTCGTTCGAATTGGTTCCACAGAAAACGTTTTTCAATCAAATCTAGGTGAGCTTGTCATGCATCATTGATTTTCTGACACACCCAAAACAATTTTTTATGTTTCTGGTGATTCTTTGCTTGGCAGCTTTGAGTTTGAAATAACTGAATTCATTCCTGTTATTTCGTAAAATAAATCTGTTAAATAGTAATTACCACATTTAATTTTATTAATCCCAATTTATTGTTTTAATTATCACATATTTGGATATTTATATTTTATATTATCCAATAGGCTAGACAATTTTAAATCTACTAATTTTTTTAGATAATGTTGAATTACATTTATTTGTTACAAATATATTTCATATTAATTGATCTAAACGCATCCAATTTTGAAATTTAAGTTTGCAAATAGATGTGTCATCAAATTAAGATGCATTTTAAAAATAAATTCACTGTAACTTTATTTATTTATTATTTAGTGTAACTGTAAAGTGTAACTTTTACTACATTAACGTTCTGGGAATTTTCCAATTGATGTTAATCTTGGACAGTGCATCTTTAAAACATATCTTCAGTCTTGGGACGTTTAAGCTTTTAGAAGCCAACAATGAATGGAAGGCAAAGTTCTCCGCTAACAAGTTGTGATTGATTAGACACTCTTATTCCATTTTTAATTCATTTATTAAGCCAAAAAAACAAACAGTAAGATAAAATACATGATAATTGGTCAAATAAAAAGTACAGTCTTATTATTCCCTTCCTTCTTAATTGAATCCAGAAATCAATATTTAAACATATTGATTTAAACATATTGATTTAAACATATTGATTTAAACATATTGATTTAGACATATTGATTTAAACATATTGATTTAAACATATTGATTTAAACATATTGATTTAGACATATTGATTTAAACATATTGAGTTAAGTTCAAGGAGTCCATTAATTTAAAGGTGGAACTGAAAAGCCTCATTGTTATTGCATCATCTTTTAAAATGGCACCTTGAAATACATCTTATCATTTTTCTGCTTTACTGCGACTAATTTGGCATTGCTCAGAATTCATGTTTGAAAGTCGTTCGGATTCGTTTTCATACTCAAACTTAAAAACATCCTCATGACATTTCATACTTAAACTTCAAAACATCCTCATGACATTCCACTGAATGCAGCTATAAAAGTTAGCAGAGTCCCAGAAAACTCTGATGACGATTTGAAGATCCAACCAACGCAACACAACTTCAACCGCAATGATCCCTCATATGATAACGTTTCCCTTTCAATGGACTTCTTCAAATCAGATCGTCCTTCCTTTGTGACAGGTAGGATTTAAAGTAAGATTGATACTCTTTAGGATGACCATGGCTTTAGAGTTTTGGAATCATAATGTAATCGTAACAAGGATGATATCATTAAGTTGTTGTTATTTATTATATTTGTACTTACACATGATCATTAAGTACGATCAGTACCCATTAGGCTTCTATTGCATTTTAGGTTCGCCAAATCAATCACGTATGGTTTACACTGCCTTGTACACCAACTTGGAAGACATTTTACCGGTGCAAAAGAAGTTAGATTTTAAGGATAAATATTATCAAATATATATTACATAAAATGTATATTATTAAAATAACCAATGATATTTCCTTCTAATGTTTCTTTCGGCATAATTATGATTAGATATATATTTATCATAGAGCAATAAATATTTTACAAATAATATTTGAATATAATATTTATAATGCACTAAATTATCTTACGGTCTGCTTATTTTAAATTTTAAGTAACCCTGACACTTTTTTTACTGATTATTATGATTTTATTGATGTTACTGATTTCACATATTAAGCAAGCTCGAGGTAAGGGCCAAAAATGAATTGCATTTAAAAATATAAATATATATAAACATATAAATGTATAAATACATGAATATATAAAATACATAAATCACAGCAACAGTTACCTGGCAAGCAGGATCATGATGATCAAAACCTCAAATCCTCAGCTGTCCTGGATCAGTGGAGGCATGAACATCACTTTCGCAAACAACTTGGTGAAGTTCATTTAATAAATTCTTGCTTTCATTTCTGAATTGCCCGTTATTTTCAGTAAACATTCTATTTAAGCCTGTGACTATGATTGGATAATGGATGCTCGAATGTTTGATAAAATATGTTTTATAAAAAAATAATAACATGATCAACAAATTAACGTCTGCTTTTGTTTCAATAGCGCAATATCTCTGCTCCATTTTTACTTTCCTGTGTCTTTTGGAATTTCTCCCTTGGACAGAAGTAATTTTGAAATTAAGTTAATTATAAATGTTATTTTATAATTTCCTTTCTTGAAAATCGTTCAAATTAACATAATTCTGTGTTTTAGATCCATAGACTAACTATTTCATATCGCTAAAGTTTACTAATTGTAAGCATGATCAATTGATATGCTCTCTATTCTCAACAGCGGTGAATGGTCAAGTATGGGCTGCAGAGTCCTCAATTCCAATGAAAATGCGACAACATGTTCCTGCGATCACATGACCAACTTTGCCATCCTCATGACCATCGATCAGGAGGTCGGACAGTTTGTTATTGTTACAATTATTTTGTATTATTGTTAATGTTGTTTTGTATTATTGTTAATGTTGTTTTGTATTATTGTTAATGTTGTTTTGTATTATTGTTACAATTATTTTGTATTATTGTTACATTTATTTTGTATTATTGTTACAACTATTTTGTATTATTGTTAATGTTGTTTTGAGAATTATTTCACAAGTTTTACCACATGAAGACTTCTTTAAAATTGGAATAAATGTTTGTTTCACACGACAGATTTATTCTTTAAACGGTTTAAAAATCCGTTGACAATTAACGAAATATTTCAAGTCGGTATTTATTTAGGTTCTTATTTGAAGATAAGTTAACCTTACATGGTTGTCTTATCATCAACAGGTTTTGGTGGACAATGTAGCGATAAGAACAATATCGTTGATCGGTTGCATCATATCCATCGTCAGCCTCTTCCTCACCATCGTCATCCTCGCCATCTCATGGAAGTGAGTAACTTTCAGTTCATTCCTTTTTATTTTTTCCTTTATATACGTACAACTTACCTATGATATAATCTTGGTTGGGTAGTATAACTATGTAATTGGTCTGCCAATGAAAAATATAGAAATATTGGTATTGTTATTACTATTACCCAATACTATTATTATCATCGTTATTATTATTATTATTATTATTATTATTACCATCATTAAGTTTCGTTGCGCCACTTTGCAGGAGAGCAAACATGACGCATCACTATGCGATTCTCATCAACCTTTGTGTGGCCCTCATCATCGCGAATGTGGTCTTCATTGCTGGAATCGACAAAACGCAACCAAGGGTGAGTTGAGTTGCTTCAATTCTTTGGTTTAAGCAAGTGAATAACTTAAGAACCCTGAATTTTTAAGTAATAACTAATTTTTAACACTTCGAACAAACAATCGGATGAAAATCTTTTCAATGTTTCATGATTAGATTATTGTTGTTATCTAAACATGTGCATATACTTAATAGTGTAGTATATATA
Organism: Hirudo medicinalis; assembly: GCA_011800805.1. Lineage (NCBI taxonomy): Eukaryota > Metazoa > Annelida > Clitellata > Hirudinida > Hirudinidae > Hirudo > Hirudo medicinalis. Next base: position 123,342 of record MPNW01000465.1, read on the forward strand.
ATAGTGTAGTAGCTGTCAAAAGTTACTTAAAGCGGTAAAACACTTTCCAACCTTAGGAGGTTTGCATCACTGTAGCCACTCTGCTCCACCTTTTCTTTATGGCTGCTTTCTTCCTCATGTTGGCGGAAGGTGTTCAACTCCTCCTGTACGTGGTGCACGTCTTTCACGTTCAAAGAAGATTCGAGACTGTCATCATCATCACCAGCGCTTGGGGTGAGGCATTTGAGAGTATGAGTTATTGATGATAATGTTTGGTTGTTATCGATTAACGAATTATATATTTGCATGTTATTCCAACATTGTTTATTTGCGATCACATTTTTTCTTATTTCCAGTGCTGGCAGTGGTCGTGGTGGGGATCTCCTTGGGGGTTTCAGGGACGGAGGGTTATGGGACATCAAAGCAGTGAGTGTCATTTCGTATATTAAGAATAATGATACTTGTGATTGCTTCTAGTGATTTTAAGTCAGCGATTATTGGTTAATGATTAAGGGTTGGTGGTCAGTGATTAGTGGTCATAGTATGAGTTATTGTCTAAGATTTTATGCCACTTTTGTTTTTTTCATAAAAACAAAAAATAGTTTTTTTTATGAAACTCCAATCAGGGTTTCAAAGACTTTCCTAAGTCTATCTGAGGCCCAATACCTTAACCATTTTGTTTACTGTTTAGTTGCTGGCTGTCTTCCTCACAAGGACTTGTTTGGGCATTCATAGGACCTGCTCTTTTCATTATTCTTGTCAGTGGTTGGATGTTTAACAGCGATTAATTCAAAGTTTACATCTTAGAATTATTTTATAATCTTACTAGTGCAGTTAAAATTGGTAATATCAAAAAATATAATCACTTTTAAAAATTATTATAAAATCTTACTATTATTGTACATTCTGTTAGTGGAAATTAATTAACCAATAAATAATATAACGAATTATAATAATAATAATAATAATAATAATAATAATAATAATAATAATAATAATAATAATAATAATAATAATAATAATAATAATATATGATAATTTTCCAATTAATTACTTTTCATGGTCCAATTTTACATAAACAACCACAGATAAACCTCTGCATCCTTTTTGTTGTCCTGTACAAAGCAAGCAGAAAAAAAGCTGCTTCTGAAAAGCAGGACATTAAGTCTCAGATGAAGTTGGTCTTTGTGGATGTTGTGATAACATTAATATTAATTAAACTTTAATAATAATAATATAATAATAATTATATTAGTAACTGCACATCACTACTTCTTGCACTTAACATATCAAGGATGTTTGTAATAGGAATAATTAGGGACAATTTATTCAATTAAAAAACTATTAATAACGGTGATAAAGTAATAATCAACAATTATGATTAATATAACTGATATTATGATAAAATAAACAAATTATTGCGAAGTACAAACAAATGGGAAATAAATACATTATAAAACTTTCAATTTAGGAGGGCAGTATGGAATATGGTGGTCATCAGTCCACTGCTAGGAATAACTTGGGTGTTCGGAGTTTTGTCGGTCTCCAGTTCCCTTGTTGTCTTCCAATACATCTTTGCTGTTGTTAATTCACTTCAGGTTGGATGGATTGCATCTTGTTGATAATGTATTTCTTGCTAATATTTTAGTTTAGTTTGTTTGTTTAACAATGTTGGTTGATGTTGCGATGAGAATATTTTTTCACGTTACAGGGTCTTTTTATTTTCATCTTCCATGGATTCTACCGACAGCTCGTGAGGATATTTTACGAAATATATTGGATTATGTATTGCTTACTTAAGGGCTACTTAAAATTATCTAAGACATTTTTCAAAATTTTGATCTCACATCTACTTCATGGATTCTTTTTCCCATGAACAGAGACTAAAGAGATCAGAGATCAGAAAGAGGAAAACGA
>MPNW01000465.1:130237-169491 GCA_011800805.1 Hirudo medicinalis
TTATATTTCCCCAATCCTCTGCTTATATTAACATTTAAATATGTTTCGCCTTTAAATCCCGGCAAGAAGAACGTTCGCCTCACATTAGAGGCTTTTAATTGCTTCGTGCTTATCTCATTGACCGCCCACGCCGTCGAATGATAAAAAGTCTTAAGTGATAAAGGTTTCCCACTTCAGAAATGAATAAATGAACAGGCTGCTACAAATGTGCTCAGAACGAAATCAGAAGCATCTTTAAGACATCAATAAATGGGAACAAAAGAGAAGGGAGCAAGAAAACAAAACACAAAATGTAAAATGATTCTTGGAGCTGGCGTAACATTTTAACTAAGGTCGTGATTGCACCACATCTCGACAGGTGACTCCGGCAAAAGGGAAACACACAAATGTGCGACATACAAATGTGTCATACAAGTGTGACACACGTCACTAAGAACGGCGAACCTCAATCAAATAGGCAACCCTAGCAAGTATGACAAGATAAACAACAATAATAATAACAANAAACACACAAATGTGCGACATACAAATGTGTCATACAAGTGTGACACACGTCACTAAGAACGGCGAACCTCAATCAAATAGGCAACCCTAGCAAGTATGACAAGATAAACAACAATAATAATAACAACTTAATAACATTAACTTATTGTTTTAACCTTCAAGTGTATTACATGTCATCCACTAGCGGGAATATGTCCCTTCTTATGGTCAGGTTGGACGATTGAATATTCTGAATTATGTATTTTGTGACATTTAAATCCAATAAAAAAAACAGCTGTCATTGTCACTTAATAATTAGTAACCTAATTCGTTGAAACTCGTCAAATGCAATTTCCTTCGAAGATTCTGTACGCATCAACCTCCGCTGCATTATTAACCTCTGCATATATTAACAACCTTCGTATATATTATTAAACCTCCGCATACGTTATCAACCTCATCAAGACATTATTCGGAATTTGAAAAACTCTCTTAAGGATTTAAAATGTATTTAAATATAAAATAACCACTCAATTTAAGACTAATCGAAGTTAATGACAGTTTCATTAATAATAGCAATGGATATTTATTTTTTAATTCAGTAATTGTTTGAATCGACTGTTGCTGGTGAGTTGAGGAAATTGAAACTGTTGTTCGAGGTATTTGGCAGCATTCAACAACGTGGCCTCCCCAAAATGCCGACCAATCAGCTGCATCCCGATGGGAAGCGACCTTCGGGAAAATCCCACCGGAACCGAGATTGCGGGGACGCCTGGATTACGGGCAAAGTATAAAATTTGGTAGTGCCCTCTTTGGAAATTGTGCATGACTAATAATGATTGAATATTAAAAATATTTACGACAATTCAATAAATTGAAACTTTTAGAAATTTATTAAAGTGCTCCATTTAACATTTAGAAATTTTAAATGATAAAATTATTGAAAAATAAATGTTTAAAATTATTGAAAAATAAATGTTTAAAATCATTCCATTCTTCCTTGTAAACCTCAGAAAATATAATTACAAGTCATAAAATCTGCCGCCACAAAAACTCACCGGCCATGTTGGCGGGTTCCGTGCAGACGTCCTGTTCGGCCGTCCTGGTCCTGTTGTCGGCCTTCGAGAACCAACCGTAATCGGGAGCATCGCTGAGGACCGTCGGCGTCAAGAGGACTTCGACGCCCGAGTCGTAAACCTTCGCAAAGTCACCGTGGATGAGTCGCCTGATCTTCTGAGCTCTGACGTAATACTTCTCGTAATTGCTGAATGACAAATAAAAAGAGAAACGTTTCCACTAACACTAATTTTAAATAGTGATATCTTGGGATGATCAATGAACAATATTTCATGATTTGAATGCAAGTGAGGCACATTACTTCCATTGATATGAAACAAACTTCAAAAAAATCCCAGTCCCCAGGAAAACTGAAAAGCAATCCTCAAGCAAAAGAAGAAAGAAAAAAAGCAAAAACAATGCATCCAATTAAATTACTATGAGCAAATCCATCAAACCGTATCGAGTGCAACAACCAACTTTTTGAGCAAGAAGTAGTTTCCCGCCAATATGCGACTCCTGACGACATCGTTGAAGGCTTCATGTCTCGACAGGGCGTACATGCACTCAGTGGAACTGTCATCTTCGGATCTATGACCTCAAGAAATAATATTGACCCCATGAATTTCAAACACGCTCATTATCATTATCCATAATGATATTATAATGAAGTGAAGCAATTTCATTGGTCGAAATAAAATAAAAATATTTATACTTGTTCGTTTGATGTTAATAATTTTAAAATAATTAATCGTTTCAAGCATTACATTATATGATAACAAACCATATCTCAGTCCATCGTATCTGGCCATGTTGGATGCAACTTCACACGCACAGAGGACGTGATAACAGGCGATGGAAAGGTCAGTGTGAGGAAGCGAAACCTCCCTCAATATGGCTCCTCCCTCTTCCAGTTTGTCAGCTGTTCTCCTCCAAAGGTCAAGGACATCTCTGGATAAGCCAGTGCAGTGGTACTCCTTAAGTTATCAAGAAAAATAATTAACCAACTGAATTAGTAGAATTAATTGGTTAATTAGGAGTTAATTTATTTACAAATGAATTCCAAAAAGTAAGATTAGGAGCAACTTTAAATAAAAACAACATCAATGTTGTGCTAAAAAAATATTCACACCGATGTCAAAAATAACCTTAGGGATTCCCACAATTAGTCCTTTAACACTGGGACGTTCCTGGAGTTCGACCTTGTTGAACTCTTCGCAAACGGTGGTCGAGTCGAGTGGGTCGTGTCCTGCTAGAACGTCTGCCGAAAATGAACGATGAAAGCAAAAGTTATTAATAATTTTAAAATTCTCAACAATGCACTTAAAATAATTTCTTGCTCTACAAAGCTCTATCACAATTAAGGCTAATATTGTGATTATTGTTGTTATTAAATTATGTGCGATTACAATTACAGTATGTTTCAATTGTGTACATAATGCCTTTATTTCAATAATAGATGACGTGATTTGCAATGGTAAATAAAAACAGGTGGATGTTTGTGCCCAGTTAAAAGTAAAGGAATCAACCTAAGTCCGATAGAAAAGTTTTCAACTTTAATAGAAAAATTGATAACTGAAAATGATGACATTTAACAAAAACAAAATGCATGATGAATGCACTAACTGTTATGCATCAGACCTAGTGGAGTGCTGATATTGATTTTGTATTGACGCAGTATTTCAAACACAAGGAATGCAATTAGAAAAATGACAATAACATTATAAGTGACACAAGCAATAATCATAACAAATACAAATAATAATAATAATAACAACAATAATGATAATAACATTAACAATTAAAACAGTAACAACAAATTAATAATATTTTTTTTTCCAAGAACAAATGATCGTACTGAGCATCAGAGCAACATCGTCAACATTCCTGCAGATGATTCCAGGCACATCCATGGAGTTGACGAGAGGAATGAGACCATGTCTCGACAAGAGTCCATAGGTGGGTTTCAGACCCACCACTCCGCAGTAGGAGGAGGGGTTCCTCGATGAGCCTCCCGTGTCTGAACCAAGGGCTCTGAAGGTTGTTGTGGTAACGATCAAGGTTAATATATACATGAAAGTATTTATTTATCTGTGAATTAGGTGATATTTATGATTAAAATCTCATTAATTACACAGTGATGGCAGGTATGGATTGGATTACAGAATTAATTTGATTACAAACTAATGTAATACTTTCACAGTAAGAACATCACATAAATGCATTCACAAGAAGAACATCACATTAATGCATTCACAAGAACATCACATTAATGCATTCACAAGAAGAACATCACATTAATGCATTCACAAGAAGAACATCACATTAATACTTTCACAGTAAGAACATCACATTAATGCATTCACAAGAAGAACATCACATCGTCCAATAACATCAAGCAATGAATGGATCAGTAACCTGCAATAAGGAATGGAGTCAAGAAATCAGTTGCGTCTCACTTACGCGAATGATGTTCCAACAGCTACGGACACGGCACTTCCACCAGAGCTTCCCCCAGCGATCACCCAACTATCGTCATCATCACCGCCCTTTCCATATTCATGACTGATCTTTTCTTTCTTTCCAACTTCTTCCATCACAAAACTCCAAGGATTCTTAACAGGACCAAATGCTCCATCAGTCGATCCACACCTGGAGTTGAAGGTGGATGTTAATAGATCAGTATGCAGATGTTTATTTGGCCATCATTAGTTTCAATAATTAACGAATTTATTACAAGCTGTAATATTGAGAATGTGTCAGTAATTGTTAATTAATAGCATATTAACCAATTAATTATTAATAGTTTAAATGTAAAAATATTATTAAATTGATGAATCTGTCGAATGTTGTAGGAAATAAGCATTTTTTTCTTTTCATTATTTTAGTTACTCAGCCAATAAATTATATGCAGCCAGTCTTAATAAGATGCAAACAAATGCAACAGATTTATTTAGTCAACATTGAAATGATATAATGTTTGGTAAAACATACAATACAAAAATACAAACAAATAAATTAGCCCAAAGCATCAGAAACCCAATACCCACCCCATGGCAAATTCATCCATGTTGGTTTTTCCAACAATGATGGATCCATTGTTGAGTAGTTTTTCCACAACTGTGGCATTGTAAGGGGGGATGTAATCCTTGAGCATCAACGAAGCACAAGTCGTGCGAATATTTGCCGTGCTGAAATTGTCCTTCACCGATACCGGAATGCCATGAAATGACTTATCTGAGCAAAGATGATGCAAACAAATTTACTTACTCGACCAGATGCACTAGTAAGCAGTAAGTGTTTTTCAAGTAACAAATACATTCTATATATGATGATGATGACCTATATAAGATAGTGATTATGATTATTTTGATGCCAACTTTGTGATTTACTCCTTCTTTGTACATAGAATGTATTCTTTCTCTTTTTGATGTTCAAAAAAGGAAATGAAAGGATGGATGGTTAAATAGATGGATGGGTAGATAGGTGGATAAATATTATTATAAAGTTAAATAATAATTTGGAGTTATCTTGGTCATGACTCACATTGAATCAAACCATATTTAGTCCTAAGCAACATTTGTTAGACACATAATGAAATGCATGAAATTAAAGCTGAAAATTACTTGTTTTGCAAACAGAATTCTCAATTTGCTTTGCTTGGTTTCTAGCAGTCTCAGGCACCTCAGTTATGAACATATTTAAAAATCTCAATTTTTCCATTCTTTGCAGGCAATCTTCACACAACTCTGTGACAGAGTATTTGCCCTGCCTGATCAATGTCGTAACCTTAAACAAATTAAAATCTCGTTGAAACCTAATAAAATTAAAAATCGTATACAAAAATCAATAAAAACCTCAGCTATTCTTTTCCCTAACATGATAATACAAATCAGCAGACAAGGGGCGATATTTGCCAATATCAGTAGAAAAGAAAAACATGACACGATTTAAAAGTGGATCTTTGCTTACATTTATTTTTTGAAAATCATTGATTTCGATAATTACAATTGACTAAAATTAATTTTTGCAGAATAATATATTCTAATATTAAAATTAAATAATTTTTAGCACGAGAATTTTATAAGATCTGGAATAATATAGTGGACGTTATTTCAAAAATTAGCTGACGACGTCTTTGCTAGTCATCCTCATAATTTGGGGAGTTGGGTGTCGTGCTTTAACATTTAGATTCGTCCATCTTTCATGTAAATTTGATGTTTGTCATTAATGTTTAGGGGCTGTCCATAAATGTCGCCACGCAATTTAGCCTATTATTTTTAACCCCCCACTCTCCAGGAGAGTGGAGACTCTCTACCCCGTTGTCATGTTTCATAAAAAAAAAGTAGTGTGATGTCACAAAGCTTTGACACCCTTGCCCTCAAAAAAGAAAGACATAATAATAAATTTTTTTTTAATGCATAAGAATATTAAAATAAATAACAAAACAAAGATGCAAACAAAAATATAATTAATATTTTTAGTAAAATTAGTAAATAAAAATAATATGTTTAGTGAGTTAGTAATTTAATACAAAGTTTTATTTTTAATGCAAAGTTTTATTGTTCTCGATTCTCCAGTTGCGGTGAGAAATGAATAAATGGACAGAGCTTGATATTTTTATCTCTGTTAGTACTGTTTCATTTAATTCTAAATAGTCCTCATCAATCCACTTTGCACATTTAATTCTCCATTTTCCTCATTCGCTGTTATTGCCATAATTTCACTTTGCCGACGGTGCAATTCCCACTGGCCTGATACGTTTGGGCTAAGAAATTGTTTCCTGCTTATGTGTCACAAGATGGTTTCTTTTGGTTATTTTTTCCAAAAATCTTCAATTGGATAGCCATTAATAGCGATGGTGAGAACGCCTGACAATGAAGGAAAGATCAGGTAATTAAGGACTTTGATTAAATAAACAATCAAAGCACAGGCAACTACGTTTATGTTTTACCCATTATATACAGCTACATTTGAGTATTAAATATTACTCATTTCGCTACCATGTGATTATGGCAGAATCAGTATCAGAAAAGTTTCAGATATGATGAGCAATTTATAAACATATAATAATGAAATGATAGTGAAGCAGATGTTGATTATAATGTCATATATCCAAATCGGTTATAATATATGTATGTGACGGGCTTAGACTTCCATTCACATTCAAAATTCCCGATTGTCAAACTAAGTCTGACTAAATTTTTTCTTCCATCTTAAATTTTTGTCTCTCAGTCTTTCTTTCGCGATTTAATTCCCATCCGTTAAGGCTTTGATACCAAGTTACATTTCAAATGAAAGGACAGTTGACCTTAACGTCAAACTGCGTAAGACAAGTGACCACGATTTAACGCGAACTTCTTTCCTTTAAACTTCACTTTCATTGAAAATCAAACAGGGTCTCTTATCGTGCAAATTAATTTTCGCCAAAAAAAGTGTCAACGCATCACCAGTAAAACGACAAATTTACTCTGAAATCTTTAAAAATTCAGCAAGATCACAAATGGAAATCAACATTCCCTTGTTCCCCTTCAATGCCAACAACTTTCAGCGGATTAGTTGATCAAGCTCAGGACACTTCTGAATGAAGAACCTGTTGGACATGTCTCTCAGGCAGAAGTCGTTGGCACACTCCAGTAGATGTTTATCCTGGCGAAAATAAATTTGAAATCAAATTTGTAATTCATTTAAATGAATAAATCCGATTAAAGTTCAAAATCATTGTTCTGTTCATCGTAAAATACATTTTATTTTAAATAAAACTTCGTAACCTAGGAATACAAATTAAAAAATCTTATTCTCTTGATCAAAGTTTTGTTTATGACAAAATGATGTCGGAGCAATGTTGGCTTAATCTGCCTTCTTTATTTTCCCATTTGAGACATTCCAACGACGAAGAATGAATGAAGCATCTAATTAAACATTTTTTGTGCACCGTTTCAAATGTATTTTGTTTGGCTACGTCACAAGCAACAAAAAAGTGACTTGGATGATTAATGGAGTCATATTGAGAAATTATTCTAAAAGTATTTTAAATGGCAGATGTGTCGTCGACAGGGTAATCTCTAAATGATTAACCAAAGTCATTAACTTAAGTAAGGCTAAATAAAGAATTACATTTCAAGCAAATTTAATTTAACAGACTTTAGTAAATCTATTCGAAATAAAGCGAGTTACCCAGGAGAAAGACAAACCTTCACTCAACCTTTCGAAAAAATTCACTTTATACGAGCTCACGACCTTTTTTACGGTTGCCTGTTCAAGGGGATTTGCAAGCTTTGACTTTGAAATAATCAGAAGCAACAGAAAGCCAGGGGCAGTGCCCGAATCCCCAAGTGACGTCTCGGAAATGAAGTAAGAGCATTCCACGAAAGAAAGTGGAACACTACCAAATTTGGCCAAATTAAGTCAAAAAATGATGTTATTTGAATAATTATTATCTTAGTAGTCACAAAATAATGGAAAGTAAAGTTAATAATTGTTGTTGTTAATGATACTATTTATTTAAGCGAATTACTTCCACTGACTACGTGTCAGACATGAGAACAATAGCGACATTTAAAATGAACAGAATTTTGAAGTTGCTCGAGGCAAAATTTGAACGTAAAAAATTTTATTCTTCGAAAGTATATATTTTTGATGAATAATTCAATCAAAATGCCTCGAGTGATTATGTTCTACGTGGGATTATCTGATTATTTCATTTACTTGAATTTAAATATTTTAATAATCTTAAGAATTCAATTTTGGAATTACAACAATGTCACAATGTCTAATCAAAATTTTTTTTTTATTTGCGTTATTTTTTTAAACCTCAGTAAATTCATAAGTTGAATTTTCAAATGTTCTTGGCTTGTCAGGAAATAATACCGGAGGGAAGAATTGTTGAAGTGGAAAATGCTCAAGAGAACGATTTTACAACGCCGGACAATTTTGAAGCTATTATATCGTATTTTACAATAAGTTACTAGCTTATTACCTTGTTGCCTAGTTAATAGTTAACCCAAAACAATAACAATTCATTTTAAATTGGAGAAATCCAACCGTTAACATAAATTAATTTTATTTTCGAGCTAGCAACATTAATATTAGTTGATATATGTAGGCAAAACATACGAAAGGAAAGTTGACGGACGGATGCGGCAAGCGGTTACACATGCATTTTAACATTATTTGTTGTTATTAGATGTTGGAACCTCTTTTAAGTCGCAAATGACAAATTACGGGCTATTTTTCTCGGAAGAACGGAGCGAGCACTCAAAATATGACTGGGTCGTCGGTTAATGAATAAATGAAAGAACAAATGGCCAGGCACCTCATCAGGGAAGCACCTGCCACAGGTGATGAGGCACACGTCCACCACGTCATGGAGTCGGCACCATGCTCCACCCAGGAGGATGGATAGGCCCATGAAGATCACGTATGCTCTGGAAACCATGCTTGAGGTTTTTCTGCAAAAACGGAATTTGTAATATTACATTGGATTGTTTCAATAAACTATTTCCATTAACTCGTCTAATTGCTAAGGACGTAATTATATTTTACTTAGATAATTTTACATTGGATTCCAATTTAATGGGCCTTACTCTTAGTGGTTTAAATGCTAAAGAATACTAAAATTTAAGAAATTATGTTATTAATTCTAGGAATTGTGGATTTAAGTGAAACGTAAATTTATGAATGTAAAAAGTATAAAGATGAGAGATATAATTTTAATATATGAGATGATTGCTTAAACAACACCGATGCAATAAAATAAAGCTTTTGATTTATGATTCCAAAATTAACACCAGAAAAGTGGTTTAAGAATCTTGGAAGATAATGTTAAGGAGAATGTTCAATGGTCACTTTAATTCGCTAAAGTTAAAAATGAGCTGTAAATAATTAAACTAATAAATAAAATGATAATTTTTTTAATAAGTAAAGTTTGCATTGATTTAAATAATATTAATATGAGCGAGACTACAAAGCTATAATCTACAAAGCTACTGTGATCATGACATATTACGCACGGTAATATGAACAACAAACCCAACTCTGATAAGAACAGTTTCTTGAGGAAGTCTTGAAAGCTTTTCGGGCGCGGAATGTCTTATATAAGCTCAGACCACCGACGCGTGCAATAATTCTCTTTTGAAACATTATTATTGGCCACAGGCGTCGTTAAAATTATGCTACTAAATCTCGTTTGGACCTGAGGGTTTGGAAAGTAAAATTGAATGAAATGAGGATTTCTGAAAATAAAACGATTGGTCCCAGAGAATTTCTCCGACGGCCTGAAAGAATAAAATTATGTAGGATGTCAGCTTTAAAAACTAGGAAAGGATTCGTTACATTTATTTACATTTACATTTATTTAGCCCATATTTTGAATGCACAAATTATCCCAATGGGATGTGCAGGCACTATGACAAACATCACCAGCAATTAAGTTCAATCATTGAGTGAGTCAGAGTAAAAAGTAAAAAGTAATGATTAAAACAAACACAATCAAAAATTGAATTCAGGACGATCGACTGAACAGGTAGGTTTTAAATAGTTTTTTAAAATGTTCTATTGTCGGTGCAACACGGACTTCGGTTAGAAGGGAATTCCATATCCTGGGTCCGCAGACGTGGAATGAACGGTCTCCCTGCCTGACTGTTCGGGACCTAGGAACAACAAGAGTCCTGTTGTTGGAGGACCGGAGGGATGCTCTACCGGGGATAGCAGATGTACTTGTCAAAAGTTCAGTGAGGTATTGAGGAGCGCTGCCTGTGGCGGCTCTGTAGACTAAAAGGAGGATTTTGAAGGTGATTCTGTTCGAAATTCTCAGCCAGTGGAGATCCATGAGAAGAGGAGTGATGTGGTCAGAAGACCTTCTACCATAAATGAGCCTCGCCGCTGCGTTCATTACTGCTTGAAGGGTGTTGCGATTCCGGCAACTGGCATTGACCCGAATCGAATTGCAGTAATCGAGCTTTGAGAGAATGAGCTGGACTATTCGTTGACTTATTCAGGCTTAATAATTGCAATAAATGCTTTGAAATGTTGATTTTTATGAGGTTATGAGAATGGCAAATCACGAAGAGTCGCTCCATCGCATTTTTCAAACCAAAATACCATCTCAAAAAAAACGCGCCATGTCTGATGGATATGTGCCTTCTGGTCTGCCTAATGCTACATGCAAACATTTAAACCTTAAGTATATACGATACTTAGATTCGGATAATTTGATAGATCGCATAAGTACCTGAATTAGTATTTAATTAGAAATTCATTCGTAAATAACCATCACTAAATTCTAATTATTAAAAACATTAAAATTTTTATAAACAAATTTTAAAATAAATTGTATTATGATATTCTCAAACCTTTTGTTTGCTGCTGCTTTTATTTTAACCCTGCATACCATATATACCGCTTATCTAATATCTTAGGTTTACTTTTAACGTGTGTACACAAAATGGCAGATCAGAAGGATAAAGTCGCTCCGAAATCTTTGAACAAAAATGAAAAGGATAGCGGAAAGGTGGAAGACAAAGGCAAAAAGGCAGGAGATGTCAAGGAACAGGAACTCGTCAGTTAATTTGCTTGATTTCTTTGCTCGCAATACATGTGCAAGTCATCCCCAAATGTATCGCTATTTTGGGGCATTTATTTTTGTTTTACTCATTTAATGCTTATGATCTTTACACTATTTTTAACTTAACAAGTTAAATTGTGTTTTGATGATTTCGCGCATTTTTAGAGCGAGGAAGACAAGCAATTGGTTGAAGAGTTGAATATGTTGGTTGAAAGGCTAACTGTAAGTAATGAATAATCAACAAAGTTGGTGCAAATCAATGCTGATCGCCGAATGTTCTTTCCTTAAGGACTCTAACCAAGATCTATACAGACCAGCTCTGGAACAATTGAGATCTCTCATAAGGTCCTCAACCACTTCCATGACTTCAGTTCCAAAGCCACTTAAATTTTTGGGACCCCACTTAGATACACTCAAAGGAGTTTATGATAAGATACTCAATTTGGAAACAAAGGTATTAAGAGTGTTCTTACTAATAAATAAATATTAGAAATTAGGAAATAGTTGTAATGTAATGTAATTTAGAATAACTAGTTTTTTGAGGTTTCATCATATCAGTTATGTTTTGCTAAAATAAATTTTGATGGATTCTATTAATGAAGTTGTGTGATGAATAACATTCTGATATTACAGAGGTTTTGTGCTGATGTTCTCTCGGTGTTGAGTATGACCATGACTGAGAAGGAATGTCTCAAATATAGACTTCTGGGAAGTTTTGAACCCATTGGTTCTTGGGGGCATGAATACGTCAGGTATGTCGACCGAGTTTGTGCTAATTTGATATTTTCTTTGAACTAGATTTGAGAATTCCAAGATCAACTTAATGAATTTCAAGATTTTTACTAAAATTACATAAAATGTCATGGCGCCGAGATTAACAAATGCTTTGAAATGCAGATCATCTGAGTTTGATTTTGTTTTCTTCTCCAGGCATCTATCAGGTGAAGTGATGCGTCAATGGCAGGAATTGGAGGACCAGAGCGACATTGACGAGAAGAAGAAGGAGTTGAAGCGACTCATCAACGACATCGTTCCTTACCTCATGCAGCACAATGCCGAAGCAGAGGCATGTGACGTTCTCATGGAAACGGAATTGCTCAACGAATTGGAACAATATGTCGACAAGTCTGCATTTCCAAGAGTCTGTCTTTACCTGAAGAGGTCTGCTGTTCAAGAAATTGATTGTGCATAACACCAGACATCTTGTTTGACTTTGATTTTTTTCTCTTCAGCGTTGTACCATATGTACCTGATCCAGAAAATGTGAATCTCCTGAAGGCAACCCTCAGCATCTACAGAAAGTTCGACCAATTTGCCGACGCACTCCTAGTGGCAATCCAACTCAATGACTTTAAACTTATTCAGGACATTTACAAGTCTTGCACCGATCAGTGAGTTGTTAGATGATATTTTTGCTTTTTAGTCTTTAAGAAAAGCAAAACAATGCAATGCAGTCCAGTGGATGGATGGAAAAACCTTCGCTATTAATTAGCATTGAATTTATAATAATTCAATGAACTTCCTTCTAGGGTGACGCGCAAACAATTGGCCTGCATCCTTGGGCAGCAGCAGATCTTCTTTGAGTTGGAAGACCACGAAGTCGAGCAGATGGAACTCATGAGGAATGTCCAACTCAACACCCATTTCCTCAACCTTGGAAGAGAGGTGAATTTTTATTTATTATTTATTTATCTATCATAATTTTTTGGTATTTATTGTGATTATTATTACTGTTGGGACTTTTGTTGTTAAATTAACTTGATCAAAACATTGGAGCTGTTATAATTGAACTCATGGATTATTGTTTAGTTGGACATTATGGAGCCAAAAGTACCCGAAGATATTTACAAGTCGCATCTCGAACCAACAAGTACTGTACTTTGTTCAATTAAATATCAAGCATAACCTTGTATCCCGACAAAGACATTGGTTAATTATTAAACATTAATAATTATAATTAACTTTTTAATTTAACAGGGCCCAGCATCGGAACTGCCCATGTCGATTCGGCTCGTCAAAACCTCGCCGCTTCCTTCGTCAACGGCTTGGTAAATGCCGGCTTTGGCAAGGACAAGCTCCTCTCAGAAGATGCCAACAACTGGTTCTACAAGAACAAGGAGCATGGTTGGTATCTTTGAATAATTTCATTTATGATGTTAAAGTTGCAATTTATTGGATTGACTTAATTTTTACGAATAAGATTAAGCGACAATTTTTGTTTGATCTAGGAATGATGAGTGCCGCTGCTTCATTGGGCCTGATTCTTCTTTGGGACATCGACGGAGGTCTTGCCCAGCTGGACAAGTACTTGTACTCCAAGGAAGATCCAATCAAGGTTCTTTTGATGATTAATTAGCAGACTTCATGATTTAAAAATCTTGGATTGCTATTTGTGGCTTGATAGTATTTGTTATTTGTTTTTAGCATATTTCATGTAATAAATTGTAAACTATGTATGACCAAAACTTTTAATTTATTCAGGCTGGTTGTCTGTTGGGTTGTGGAATTGTGAACACAGGAGTAAGGAACGAATGCGATCCAGCTCTTGCTCTCCTTTCGGATTACGTCATGCACAGTTCACAAATCATGAGGCTTGGATCGATCCTTGGGTCAGTTTATTAATTTCCATAATTTATTATAAGCATCTGGTCTAAGCATGAGGTTTATTTACCTCTTTAGCAGATGAATTAATTTCCCTACTTTCTAAAAAGTTCATTCTTTTGAATTGTTATGTTTTACTTCCAGATTGGGACTTGCTTATTCTGGCTCCAACAGAGACGATGTCATTCAGATCTTGCTCCCCGTGTTTGCCGATCCGAAGTCTTCGATGGAGGTCGGTTAAATTAAAATTAAAACATTTCGAAACATTCATGCATTAGTAATAATGTAACTTATAATTAATGTAACATTATTAATATTCATGTTCTCACAACAGGTGATCGGAGTGACGGCCATTGCCTGCGGAATGATTGCCGTCGGCAGCTGCAACGGTTCCGTCTGCTCGACCATCTTGCAGACCCTCATGGAGAAGACAGAAGCAGAACTGAAGGACACCTATGCCAGGTTCTTGGCTCTCGGATTGGGGCTGGTATTTTTAGGTGAGATTTAGTTGCTGTCATCATCGATTTTGTTATCCTTGTGTTATCATGATCAAATCTAATATCTAATAGATTATTAAGTCTAGTATCTAATAGATTATTTAGTGTTGACTTGTGCACGACACCCCGCATGGCATGTAACCATTGAAATGTAAATTCATCAATAGGTCGCCAGCAAGATTCTGAAGCAACCTTGGCCACCCTTGAAGTTCTTCCTCAACCTTACAGGAATATGGCTGTCACAATGGTTGACATTTGTGCCTATGCAGGTTGGTTCAACAGTTCTTTAATCTGTGTTAAGCAAGTTTTACATAAGTAAAAGTATTTATATTTATATAAACATAATAAAAAGTTTCCCTTTCAATTAATCAATGCTTTTTTTGATAATGACTCATTAATGACATTTTAAATCATTACAGGGACTGGCAATGTTCTGAAGATTCAAAAACTCTTGCATGCCTGCTCTGAACATTATGAAGCCAAAGATCCGGTTGGTTGACTTGATCAATTTCATAGAAATATAACAGTGCTGATTTGTAAATGAGCAGTCTTAAATGGGCTGCATCACATTGACATGATTTTTTATGTTCATTTTTGTTTTCATTGAAGGAGACCACCGACAAGAAAGACGACAAGAACAAGAAAAAAGAGAAGTCAACAAAAGAAAAAGAATCCAGCATTAACTTCTCATCTCAACAAGGTTTGATTCTAACTGCACATTTTAAACAATGCTTACTTGTAATTTATATAATTCTGATAATCATATTTTAATGTTTACAGCTGTTTCTGTTCTTGGAATTGCTCTGATAGCCATGGGGGAGGACATTGGTGCTGATATGTCCTTCAGGACCTTCGGACACCTGGTTAGTAACTTGTTCTGTGTTCTATTCGTCGTAATTTTGATTGATTAATAATAACAAATTAATAGTTAATTTGTAAGGCACCATGTGCATAGCATCAGATTAACATAATTACTTTAATTTATTGTAACATAATTTCAGCTGAGATATGGTGAACCAGTCATAAAGAGGGCCGTGCCACTGGCTTTGGCACTCATATCTGTGTCCAACCCGAAGCTTCAGGTCATCGATGTCCTCAGCAAGTTCTCTCATGATAATGACCCAGAGGTGGCTCACAATGCCATACTTGCCATGGGCATTGTCGGAGCAGGTGAGATCCTTAACTGATGTTATCTGCTTGTCACACAAGCTTAAAATTGTATGTTATTCCGTAGGAACCAACAACGCAAGGCTGGCGACCATGCTTCGGCAGTTGGCAGTCTATCACTCGAAAGATTCCATCAACCTCTTCTGCATCCGAATTGCTCAGGGTCTCACGCATCTTGGCAAGGGCACGTTGACCTTGTGTCCATTCCACTGTGACAGGCAGATTATGAACCCTGTGGCTGTGGCTGGCCTCATAACCTTCCTGGTATCCTGCTTAGATGTTAAGAATAGTGAGTTTAATTTAATTTACGTTCGATTTTATGCATAATTTTTACTAAATCATTTGTTTTAATTATTTATGGCCGTTCATTAAATTCATCAAATAATTAAAAAAATGAATTAAATTAGATAATTAATATTGAGTAATTTTAACAACACCATATTATTTTCCACAGTCATCCTGAGCAAGTCTCACTACCTGATTTACAGCCTCGTGACGGCCATGCATCCTCGAATGCTCGTCACCTTCGACAAGGACTTCAACCCTCTTCCTGTTTCAGTTCGTGTTGGACAGGTCGGTTTCTTTTCATCCTTGTTGATGATAATGATTAAAGATTAATTGAAAAATTAAGAAATTGAAAATCTCAAGTTAAATTTAATCACGACATCGGTTAATTGTTTGCAGGCTGTCGATGTTGTTGGCCAAGCAGGAAATCCTAAGACTATCACTGGCTTCCAGACCCATACGACACCTGTTCTTTTGGCCTATGGAGAAAGAGCTGAATTGGCTACAGATGAATGTTTGTATCAAGATTCTTATCTTTTTTTTTATTATTATTTGTTATCTTTCTCCTTACATTGCCAAAATATTTAATCTATCAGCATTTAGACATTTATATTTTATTCTGTAAAATTCTGATTTTGTAGCTGATTTATAATTGAAAAAGATATCTGATTATATTCTCAATTGTTTTGCTTCTAGATAAAGCCCTGACCCCCATCATGGAAGGCTTTGTGATTCTTGAGAAAAATCCTGATTATGAGGGCTGATTGAAAAATTCATCTTGTATTGGAAATACTGTTGTTTAATTACAATTTTCATTGATAGGCATGTCATTTTGACCTTGGATGTTTTGTCAGAAGTTACAATAAAATAAAATTACCCATTTAAAATGGATGAAATTCTGTTCTAGAGAATGGGCTGCTGAGTTGCTCAGCTCTAAAGGCTGGAGTCTTTACTATTAGATTTGAAATCCCGTGTTTTAACGCGAAATCTGTGAATTGTGCAGCATTCGCTTGGGTTTTGTCGAAAAGGACGCTTTTGTGCAAATTAATTTTAAGTCGAACAGTAAACTTTTGGTAATTGCTAAATAACGGAAACAAATTTTAAATTAACGGTAAAATCGGGGTGGCATAATTTATTTTTTATGAAATTCCTTAGAAAACTTTTTTTTTTATTGGAGTCGAAGTTCACCTTCGTCATCTAAGCATGAAATTTAATAAACATTTCGGAACGAGGATAATTTGTAAAAGAATCACGAAACTGATTGCTACATAGACTTAACTTTTGAAGTATTGTCTGAAAATTACAAAATCATGCTTAAAACATTTACAAGGCCTGGCATCAATTGCTTGTTGTGTAGATATTTCGCACTCAATACTGTTCCTATCTCAAGGTACATATCTAGTATAAATAATGTGGAACGGAATGATAAGATTTATTTGTTGTAAATTTGTTAAATGTTTTTTTTAGGAGATTGTTAAATTTGGGAGAACATACTTTGCAAAGCCCTTCCACCTATTACTCAACGTCATTTAAAGGTTTAACTTTGACAGAAAGCTGTGTGCAGGTATCTTTTCATACTATTTATTACTGCAGTTATTAATAGACCAGAATATTGAACTTTAAGAACAAAACTCTATTTGTTGTCATTAAGTATTTTATTTCCAAGCAAATCAAGAAGATTTCAGAAGACAATGAATACTTGAGAGTCCAAGTGGATAGTGGGGGTTGTTCAGGATTCCAATACAAATTCATGCTGGACAGTGGCATTAATGAAGATGATAAGTTAGGGCAATTATTATTCTTTTAGCCATTTATAAAAGGTTGTTACCTCATGTCACAATATAATATTACTTAACATATTTTTGATAACTTTATTATGACAAAAATTTTTAGATTATTTACTGCATTGTACTGTATTGTATAATAATACATAAATAGTCTTTTAATATTCATTACATATGAACTGACAAATTTTTAAATGTGACCACATTCGATTCCAATAATCTCAAATGGAATTTTACAGAGTTTTTACAAGAGAAGGTGCAAAACTTGTGGTGGATGCGGATTCATTGCAACTGATCGACGGTGCTTCTGTAGATTATCATCGCGATCTCATGAGGTCTTCATTTCAAGTTGTCAACAACCCTCAGGCAGAAAATGGCTGTTCTTGTGGAGCATCATTTAATGTCAAAATATGATTTTGGGTTTATATAAATTTTTAAATGTTGTAAAATATATTTGTTTATCAGCTCTGAAGCTGACAGAAAATGTATGCAGATCCTTATTCTCAATTTTAGGATTGGACATAAAACTATGCATTCAAGAAAGACCTTCATTCATTAATTAAACATATCAAAGTAAAATTTGGAAACAAAATATGATTGGATATTATACATAAAATCATGTTAATTTAAAACCTACCAATTAACAGGATGAACAGTGCTCATGAGTGCATCATAATATTTGACATGCATAAGTATTTCAAAGGTCGGTTATGTAATTGTGAATTTATGATCTGGAAATAAGAGGAAGGGGGAGCTGTGGCTTTTATAGTTTACAATGTTTTGAGTATGACGATTGGTGACCAATCACAACTCTTTAATTTATAAAATCTAAGTAACTGGATTACATAAATGTAAGACCTCAAAATATCACATCAAGGAAGACATCTGCAATTATAAGAGGAGACCGATCTTGGTGAAGAGGTGGAAGAGTAGGAGATGGATGTGATTAAACAATGTGGAACTACTTGAATAATGCTCAAGATGCGTATATCTCCAAAATTAATGGCATTTCCTAGATTACTAGCTTAATCATGGTATCGTTACTGCGTAGATAATGCTTTTTTGCTGAAAGGAAGCTAAGTTGTAAGAATGGAATGCGAGCGTTAAGTAAATGAGAATCATCAATTAATGTAAAATACGATAAAAAATTAAGATGTGATTTTTTTGGGCTTAATTGATATACCCTCACTTGCTAAGCTCACCAAGCTAAAACTTGGCAGTTTACAATGTGCATGGTGTCTAAATCCAAGTAGACCACTTTTTCTTAGGACTTCAAACTTTGATATGTATATTAAATGACATTTAAATTTGTAATGTTAATGGCTTTGTTTTATTTCTTTTTTAAAGTTTCTCATAATTCACTTTTATTCTGCGACATCTGCTTTCAGAATTTGTGAATTGCAGATTCGTCAATGGACTGCGATAATGTCGGCTTTCAGGAGTACTTGCGAAAAAACCAAAAAGTTTAGAAGTAAAAGTGAAAGTTATGTTACGGATACTCTGACAGAACAGGTATATTACCGGTTGCAAATTGGGGAAATTCCTATTTAAAGATTTTTGTCATTAAGCAAACATGCGTGTTTTGATAATTATTTGCACAATCATTTTTTTGCATTTAGATTTCAGTTGAGCAAAAAGTCGGAGAATGTTTTGAGAAGTTTAAAAAATTGGTGCAGTTTGATGA
This sequence comes from Hirudo medicinalis, assembly GCA_011800805.1. Lineage (NCBI taxonomy): Eukaryota > Metazoa > Annelida > Clitellata > Hirudinida > Hirudinidae > Hirudo > Hirudo medicinalis. The sequence continues at coordinate 149,360 of MPNW01000465.1, forward strand.
TGATACCAAGTAAGTATCTGACATTGCTTATGAACAATTCAATTAGTGTCCAGCATGAACTAATGCTTAAAGCAACCATGATATTATCCCTAATAGTTTTGGTTCCAAGTTCTTTGATCTACATGAAATGGAAATTATGTTTTAGGATGCCTGAATTGCTTCGCATCAGGCACACGCAGTTCCTTATCAAGGGTTTGAAAAATCTCTCCAGTTCATATTCTGTTAGTTACATTACAGGTTTTTTTAAACTTTGAGGATTTACTCATGTACTAAATTATTATTATTATATAACATAATATTTTGTTGATAAAGTTTTTAGGCAGTATTGCATTTTAATATGATTTGAAATAGGGTGAAAAAACATTTAGCATGCATGTTGATCATTTGCAATGAATTTGTAAGGGTGATCTTGGGGTGCAAGTTGGCTCAGAGGGTTTGCCTTCATGTGAGCGAATTAAAAGCAACGGTCGTTACGTGTCGTGTTCGCAACCAGCTTGCACCACCATGAAGCACCTCTGGGAGATGTGCTGTGTAAATGGTGTAAGAGCCCCTGATTCTTAAACTTAAGGTGCTAGACTTTATTCACTTATTATCACTATTACTTATTATCTACATGTAATGCCTCCATTTGATGTAAGTTGGTAATTTATGCTGATTGTGTTTGGAATTCATTCAGTGCCTTGATGCAAGCAGGACTTGGTTATGTTACTGGATAGCTCAGAGCATGTCGTTGCTCGATATTGAAATGACATCCGATAGAGCAACTCAGTAAGCTTTAAAGCATTTTTTACTTTATAATTTCTTGCTTAACCCTGCAAAGACTGAAATTTTTCATTACTAAAGAGGACTGTTGGGGCAAAACTACCCCATAAGATAAATAATATTGATGCATTGTTATTGTCGAAGTAGTTAATTTTTATTCTTCTTGCAAGTTCCACATACCATAAGTGAATGTTCATTGCATGCAGTTTTGTAGCACTGAGAACATTTTTATGCTGGTTTTTCATCTTTTGCCCGAGGAGGGATATATCACCTACCAGGTTTCCCATTGACAATTTCAGAAGTTATAGCATCTAATGCAGAACTTTTAAGACAGCTAACCTTTCCTTTGAAAAACAAAACAAAAATATTATTCTTCTAAAAATGAATTTTTAGACACAAAGAAAGTCAAACCTCGCCAAGTTCGAAAGGAGCCTTCTTTTGTGCGATTTATTAGCATTCCTGGGTTTAGCTTAATCCAAACAATATATGCATTTAAAGTGCTCTTGTCTAACATGCTGCTCAAGCTGACACTGGCCATCTCCTGGTCATTCACTTATTTGAATACAATCTCAACATGTGATCAGATGTATCCCTTCAACCCTTGGTTGAATTGCATTCCAATATCATTGTTGGTTTCATGGATGCTGATGTGATGTCACATTGACTGTGCATTTTGCTTAATAAATTTACAACTTTTTCTTTTTTGGACAATATGACCTAAGGTTGCATCTTTATGAAAAGCAAATTTAGAAGACAACACTTTTCTGCCTTTTGGCATAATAAATTCAGTCCTTTCTTATCTTAACTTAGAAATCCTCCCCATCCTTGCAGGGTTGAGCATGATTTAACTGTAATTTAAATATTGCATAATTTTTGTCTCTTGCTAAGCAATAACAAAGTAACATTTTTTGGGTCTTTAGGTTTGTTGAATTTGTTTGTCTGTACTTCATAATGGTTTCGTGGTTTTGCTTAGGGTAAAGATTGATAAATGAAGTATTACATACGTAATGAGATTAAACTAATTTATGATATTAAATGTTCCAGGGTTGTTGACTTTTTGGCCAGATGTCAGAATCCAACAGGAGGTTATGGAGGTAGTCATATATTTTTAATAATTTCCTAAAATATTATTATTATATTTCTAATGCATTATTAATATTTAAAATTTGCCTTACATTATAAATATCTGCAATGGCAAAAATAGCTTTGTATTGTTATCGTGAGCCAATGTTTCAATCAACTGCCTCTGTTAACCTTACCATTTTAAATAATTATTTTTTACTTTCATTTGTTAAATTCATTTTTTTTTGTAATGTGTGTTGTATCTTAATTTGAAATTTTTTAATCATTAAAAACTTGATTTCTGGTAAAAGGTTTAAAGTATTTTTCTTAAACACAAAGGTGGTCCAGGCCAATTTTCCCATCTTGCTCCAACTTATGCTGCCATCAATGCTTTGTGCATCATTGGAACTGAAGAGGCCTACAACTCCATTGACAGGTATGGAGGATTTCTTAGTGACTTAATTCAGATAGTTGTAATAACAACGACGATAACATTGCCGACACTAAGATGAAGGTACTTTCAAAGTGTACGAATTGAAAATAAAGTTTCTGCTTGATGCGGTGCTATTGATGTATCTTTTTATTTTGAGTGCCATACATGTCCACTTTGGATGTGAGGGCACTCAAACTGCCTAGCCTGTTGAAACATCTTTATGAAGGGAGCTCCTGGCTGGGCTGCGAACACAACACCCTGCCATTGATTTTCACCAGAGCATGTAGGACACAACCTATGCAGCTAAACTCATTAACCAAGAATATGGAATTGTTATGCAGATATGATTGTTGTCTTTTTGTTTATTTTTCATGGCCTAAGGTCTATTTGTTGTTATTATAAATTATTAAATAAACTGATAGTTACTATATTGGTTTGTCAGGAAAACCTTGCATGACTTTCTGATGGCCATGAAGAGTCCTGATGGCAGTTTCAAGATGAGTGAGGATGGGGAAGTTGACATCAGGTACAAATCAACATTTTTCATTTTTAAAACTCCTACTAGTTAATTAATTATTAATTATTTGATTAATTATTTTTCACAAGTTGTTGCTTCTGTTGATGATGTGGCATCTGTAACTGAAACAACATGATCATAATTTGCATGTTGTAATTACAATGCATTATAAACATTAGGCCTACAGATATTTATTTTGTTTTCTTTTCAACTGCAAATGATTTATTAAAGGTTGCTAAGGTTAATACCTTCTCAATGGTTTGATAGTTTGATTTATGAACGACGTGTATGTTCAAAGTAATTCATTCATTCATTCATTTAATACGCATTTTCTTCAGAGGGGCTTATTGTGCAGCAAGTGTTGCAAGGCTGCTCAACATTGCAACTCCTGAGATGTTCAATGGAACTTCTGAGTGGATCATAAGGTGATTCGGAATGAAAAGCTAATATTCAATGTTGTCTTTTGGTGATTTTAGCCAACTTCATTTGAATGAGACCCAATGAGACAATAGGATTATACTGCATAATTTCATTATAATTAATTTTGATCAGAATAAATGCTATGTTATTCAATGAGAATATTATCATTAAGTCAATGTAAGTCATAAAAGCTTTGGAGATTTCTTAAACTGCTTCTGAATTAACATCGGTCCTTATGGCAGACATTTACTCCATCATTGTTGTGATGTTTCAGTTGTCAGACTTACGAAGGTGGCTTTGGAGGTTTGCCAGGGATGGAGGCCCATGGGGGCTACACATTCTGTGGCCTTGCTGCCCTTGTTCTACTGGGCAGAGAGAGCTGGTGGACATTTCTGCTCTTTTGGTTGGTCGAGACTCTCATTAGACTCAGACACATTCATTTAGCTCCCATTAAATGTATTAATGGAGCATTAAATGTGGAAATTTGTAAATCTAGTAATTTGAATCTTGTAAATTTACTCTCGACTTTTGGTTATTTTGGTTTTAATTGCACCACAAATATCCTGAACTCTAACCGGCCATATTACTGTTTCTGTTAGAGATACTATCGAAATTCTAGTGCTCTTTTGATTTCTTTTTAGCTAGCTATAGAAATATGCAATTTAGAGATAATTTTATATCTTCTAACAACCTTACTGTTGTTGATTCCTCAAGAGATGGGCAGCCATGAAACAGATGTCCTATGAGGGTGGATTCCAGGGTCGAACCAACAAACTCGTCGATGGCTGCTACTCATTCTGGCAGGGAGGAATCTTCCCCATCCTTCACACAACACTTGCCAGACAAGGTTGCTGCCAATCATGCTGATCAGATTTTAAGTCTTCATGAGTCATGTTCTGACTTGTTTTTGTGTGTTGAATAATTAATTATGATGTTTGATTGATTGGTTAATTAATTAGTTGAATTGGTTAGTTAAAATTTACATGTAATAATATTTTTTGGCAAATATTTATTTCAGGTGACAGTGCACTGAGTTGTGAATCATGGATGTTCCATCAAAGTAATCATCAAATAATTATTTACCATTAAAATTTCCTTAAATAACTCTTCTTGCTTTGATTTACAGAGGCTCTCCAAGAGTATCTCCTCATCTGTTGCCAGCACCCATCAGGAGGGCTGCTCGACAAACCAGAGAAGTCAGTTCATTTGGTTTTGTCACTTAGTTAAATTGGTTAAATATTATTTTGCACTTCCTCTGTTTGATTATAATATTAATTCTGCACCTTTATTCACCTTCTAGCTTGGTGAATTATTGGCTGATAAGCATTACATTGTACTATATTTCATAATATATTATTTTTATGTTGATTCAGACTGCGAGATTACTACCACACTTGTTACTGCCTCAGTGGTCTTTCTATTGCCCAACATTTCACTGAAGGAAAGTTGAAGAATGAGATCATAGTTGGCAATGAAAACAACAAAATTGTTAGACTTTGTTTGCATTGCCAAACAATTAAGCAAACTCTTAATTTCTAGTTTTTTCACATCTAAATTTCTGTTCATTTTTATTGATGATCATTCATTTGTTATTACTTATGTTTGGATAAATTATGCTCATTATCACACATTGTAGGCAGGCACACACCCTCTCTTCAACATTAGTATACAAGCTGTCAATAAGGCGCACGAGCACTTCAAGAATCTGGAAGTGTTTGGCAAAGAATGCAAGGAATAAAGGCACTTTATTTCATCTTGGTTGTCTCTAAGTCTGAGCAACCACTTGATTTGTTTTGATAGTTAAGCAAGTGTTCCAAGATTGTTTTGATAAACTCCTCATTAGTGTTTTGTGGTGAGTATTTCTTGAGCTGACATGGGTCTGTCAAGCATTGCAAGGGCTTCCGTTTTTACGTGTCAAACTCAGTCTAAAACTTTAACATTACCATGGGCAGAAAATTGGTATTTAGTCAAGGAAAGCTAGAAACATCTTATTGTTAAGATCTAACTCTAGGTAGATTTGTTAATATCCACCAGCTCATCTGTTGTCTGATTTTATATATTGAGGATTAAAAAATGCCCTCCATCAATTAGAATTTATTTTCTCTGAATTGCATTTAAGAACATAACAATATCTACACAAAGTAGCCATCCATGAGTCGCATCCTGTTGTCTGTGTTAATTGTAATTGTGAATGCATCAGCTGGATTTGCAAGATCTTGCACCATTCCCAATAATAACATCTCATTTGGTCAAACTTTTTCCCAGCAATCTTTCTTGAAGGAGTTTCCAAGCCTTCTCAACCTAAAATAAATTACATTATATTAATATCTTAATAAGCACATTTCAAGAAATAGTCTACCGATCATGGGAAGCTACTGTACTGACTACTTAATGGCTATACTTTGGCTGCTAAACAGTTCATCTATGAAACCAGAATGAGAGATGAACCACAAAAACCAAAATCATATTGCAAGCAGCCCATTCCTAATATCGTGCAGATGGGAATAGCAAACTACCTGTTTTTGGGTCACTTCGTACTCCCAAAGAGTGCACAAAACCACATTTGACCTTTTGATCCGGTCTTCGTTGCTCATCTGCGATTGGATCCTCTCCCTTGCTTGCTCCCTCGTCAGGTTAACGTTCCTTTCCAATATCCTTTGCTCTGCCTAAAATTGAATTTAAGGATGTGGGGTTCCTACAGAGATGTTTGTATAGATGACTTATCCACACAATAAATTGGAGAAAAAAATAACTGCTGGGTTGCTGAAAGCTTAGCAAGCAGTTGATCGTTGAGAAAAGACAGATGAATTAAATGCCTCATTTGAGCCAGTTTGCTTTGCAAATTAGTGAGTAATGTAATAAAAAATAGTTTATTGTGAACACCTCATCTGCTGGTATGATGGCTGTCCACACTTCATGCACACATTCATCCCATCCAGCCTCCAAGAGCACAGCTGCATCAATCACAACAACCTCTTTCCCTGCACAGGATTGGATAAAAAATTTAATAAAACTTTTGGATAGAAATATTTACTTTTTTAAAAAATACTTCCAATGAACTAATTTTTAACCCAAATACAAATTTCTAAAATGATTTGGTTGGTTGTAAATTTTGTTTCCATACAGACATGTGAACGCACCCTGCTTGGAAAAGTTATCCACCTGTCGATGAACAAGATCCATGATTGCGGGCCAAACAATCGAATTCAACAGCAACAGTTTCTCCTTGTAAATGCAAAATTTATTAATTGAGAATTATTTGTGATTTGAGGAAAATTCCTTGACTAACAACATGATGAAAATAATCAATAGCGGAATGGATAAGATTAGATTTTTTAAGCAAAATAAATTCAGAAAAAACCAACAAAGTCAATAGAATAAAGAAACGTTCATGTTTTGGCATATGGCGGTATGAACAAGTAATATTAAAACGAACACCACTTAGTGAAAGATTCATTAATCACTAAAAAGATTAGATCATGATTGGATGGAAACATTCACAAAAAGCCACATTCTGTCCAATAAAATGAAGAAAATTAAAACCTTTTCCCCAAAAACAATTTTCCCAAGCTCGCCTCGATCAATTTTTCCACTCTCGTGCACGACTTTCGACCCGAATGCTTCAACGACACGTTCGAACGTATCTGTGCCTGGCTCATAAGCCTGGTGACCTAGGAATTTGTGTGAGTTACAATTAAACAACATTTAATTCATGCACTTTCAATAAGCCTTTGTTACGGCTTAGAATACATTTACTAGAAATTAAAAACAAATATGAATAACTAAATAAACATTTCTTCGGAAACCCTTTACGAGTGACACGTTCAAATGTGAACTCGTTCATGCAGTTATAATGTGAAGTTAACCTGGAATTCAAATCGCAAACAACAACAGCGTCTAACTAAAACCGCTGACCGAGCAAGTCGCAGTTGATGATGGCAGCACCCAATCCTTCGAGTCTGTTGGAGATGGAGGTCTTGCCGCTCGCTATGCACCCCGTGAGGCCGATCAGGTAAGGTCTCGTTTGGAGATTCTTAATCTGGTTAATTTAATTACTAATAAGATATAAGATAATTCAAAATTGATGTTATCAAAATATCATTTATAAATTTATTTTAATCAAAGAGGGGATCGGCGATAAGACTTCTATTTCAAAATTAGTTTAAATCATTTTATTTGCAAGTTCACTTTTACCAGTGCGATTGCAAGTTTTACTTTTACTTAATAACTAAGACATAATTAGACGAGTTCAGAATCCTATAACTACAAGGATTACTCAAATTAATGTAACGAACTTTTTAATGCAATAAAGTTTAGATTCAATTAATAGGAATTGAAACTAGTAGAAGTTTTTTGATATTTATTTTTTTATTGCATCACAAGCCCAGAGTGGAGCAAATGCTTAAACAGTTCCAACTTAATGATTTCAATAAATTGACTTCCTTAAGGTAACAATGCCATTCAATTCATGACCACATAATTAATTAAACATTATTAATTAACCACTAAGCAATTGAAAGCAGACGATCATCCTAATCTTCGACAAACCTCGGGTTTCTTGAGGAGAGTTCCAAGCAGACGTTTCCTGATCGTCGTTGAACTTATTTTTTCTTCGTCACCCACTTGAATGTTGTCCTTGTAAATCAGACGTATCACTTCAACCTCCAATGGCTGGAAACCCTAGACATGTAATTGCCATAAATTAATTACTATTTATCATTAAACAGTTATCATAATTGTCAGAAATTATTATGAATTAATATCAAGGAGAACATTTGTTGATATTTAATGTATGAAGAGTAACAACTCTATGTTGTCTCTATGAATAAAATATATTTAATTCTCAAAATATTTTCATATTACTTCATGCAAGAATTAAATAGTTATATACTTTGACATTATGAAAAGGTTACAATCACCCATTATTGATTATGCAGTAATGCAAAGCCTCATAAAAATAATAGAAAAACTCTTTACCTTGTCTTTTCGTTTTTCATTAATGATTTGGGCACCTTTAATGGTCTCCTCACTGACAGCAATGGCTCTGAGGGAGGAATCATGGATGCTCGGACCGAACGGATCTTCAATTGGCACCATTTGGTATTCCAGGCTCTGCTTGATATCTTGAAGGAATTCCTTCACTTTATCCATCCTCTCTTTGGTTGTTTCCATCAGTTCGTGCAGAACTTTTTCTATCAAAGTGATAATTACTAGTTACACAAAAGTAAAGGTGTTAAGTATTAGTCAATGAGTTATGAAATTAATATGCATAAGCAAGGACAAGATTACTTCAACAACATAGTAAAAGCTCAGTAAAACAAATTAAAACCAACAATATATAAATCAAATAATAAATAAATTATTAAATAACATAAATAAAAAATATTCAAACTTTCATTCATTTTTCCATGTGTTGCTCCTACAATGAGTTTTTCAGTGGCCATCAAGCAGGCTTGGGTGAGCAAAATCTTATGACCGACATGGAGCCGATCGAACGTTCCCCCCAAACAGACATTGTCATATTGGGGCAGGAGGGATTCATCTAGTCCATTTATGTAAGCACTAAAATTTTTTTCTATTGGGGTCAGCTGGTCGATAGGTAGAATGGATAGTGCGTCCTTTCCGTCCGCCCGACCCTCTGGAAAGTATGTTTTTAAATATTTCTTGAGAGCTCCATGAAATTCCTCATTAATATCAGTTAGCACAACTTGATAACTTTTGTTGAGCGAATACTTATTCAAGCCCCTTCGATCGTCGTTCGTGATGTTGAAAATTACAAACGTCAAGTCTGAAAAAGCACATTCGTTAGCCGATCTACTGTAAAACTCATTGATGAACCTTAGTATGTGTCTTGAATATGGCACATCAGTTACTATTGAGTGCGATTTCAAGCAATCAGCAGAACTAATTAGATGGACGTATAAATTGCTCCTCACGACTTCCGAACATCTTCGAAGCAATGAAGATACGCTAGCCAAACGAAGCGCTGACGAAGTCAACAGTAACAGTCCATTCTCGAACATGTTTTTGTTTATCATACAAAAAACGGTGCTCTTCAAAACTCGATCAAAGACCCTGATCAATATATTAACGCCGATGCATGTATTAATGGCGTCTTTAGCCTTAGTAAAAATATTTTCCTAAATTCTAACAACTCTAACGGTTGCTGTGGGAAGACACTTGTAACGTTAAAATAAAAAATTGCGAATGATCGAAGTTCATCTACTCAAGAAGAATCGTGTTGAGGATGCAGCATTAACTGTCGAAAACTGCGATTTTCCTAAATTTAAGACTTCAAATAATTTGCAACCGATCCAACGTCAGTTCAAAATGAGTGCAATGCACGATTTTCAATAGGCGGGAAATCAAAAAATGTCTTATGGTTCAATCTGGTGATTTAGTCATGCTTGAACAATGATTTACGTGAACTGAAAAAAACGAGAAGGTAATACCACGGCTAATTGCTCACCAAAGTTTTTCACAAATCAAACAGGACCAAATACCGGTTGGATGACATCACACCAATTTCTACTCCTTTGTGAGATGAGATGGTTCAATTTGGCAACTAGCACGTTAATTATGTACCTTTAAATATTTTACATCATAGCCTGGCTGCAGTCCCGCTCATTGTAGCTTCAGCTTCCATCCAGGGAATTTTCCCCGAACATAGAAGACCCTTGCTTGAATACATACTGTACGTCGGTCAGAGGGCGCGAATGAGTACACGCAAATTAAAGGCTGTTCTTGCCGATTCCACCCCTGTTCATACATCTGAATAGAAACATCTCAAAGCGTATTCTCCAGAAAACTCTAATGATTAATTAATCTGCATAATTACTTACAATGAACCCCTTCCAAACCCAATCTCTACCCATTTCCAATCACAAAGACATGTCGATAATATCCACCTGTAACTCAAACCAAATTCAAGAAAGCAAAAATTGTCCATTGTGCAACATCCATTCAAGGAATCACTGTACCAAGGCACTAAAATTAGAAATTTAAAAGCTGGCGTGCACTTAAGTTTCACATAAGAAATAGAAACAGTTAAATTATTTATCATCACAAATGATTGTTTAATCAGGATGGCAGGCATCCTTTGATGGCTTCTTTGAGTTTTTAAGAATTGGCTGAAACTTTTTCAGATCGGCAGAAAACGCTACCTGAAAGGTAATAAAATAATCACTGCTGCAGGTGTGGAAACATGATATGGAAGAAATGAAGAATAAAAAAGTAAAAAAGATTATTTTCAACCCACACTTTGAGCCCACCCAGCATACGGCCCCCACAAGTCTCTGAAGTAATTGCCTGCATCGACGAATCAACTCACATGAACAAAATTACAATATTAATTTTAATTATCAACAATAACTCAGTCGATTAACTACTTAACATTACCAATTTTGTTGTAAGAAGCTTCGGTAAGGGACTTCGTGCTAATTTTGAGTTTGTAGTCTCTCTCAGCAATTTGAAGAACGTGGGTATCCACTGGAACAGCTTCAAGCTTGTCCAAAGACATCAGGCAAATGCAATCTGCAACCTATACGAATCAAGGTAACATAATAAATAACGTAATAATAATAATGATACATAGTCGTTAGCAACTCAATTCATTGTAACGAAAACAAACCTTAGCACCAACTCCAGGTATTTTTATCAATTCCTTTTTGGCCTCTAAATATGGCTTCAGTCTCAGATTGTGCAAATATCCATCCTCAAAATTATTCACCAAAAACTTAGCTGCTTCATGGATAAACTTTGCCCGATAACCAAAGCGAAGATCCTTGAGAGTGCCAAGCACAGAATCTTCTGAAAGTTTTTCAATTGTCGGGAAAGCAAAATACGTATCACCACCTATCTAATTTTTGTGTCATAGATGAGGAGTGATTCAATTGAATTTATAAAAATGAGAAAATACCTCAGCCAATTGCTCACCAAAATGTTTGCATAAATTTTCAACCATAGAAGTGATTCTGTTTATGTTGTTATTGGAAGAACAAATGAATGCAAAAAGAGTCTCTACGGGGTCTTGCCTGAGAACACGAACACCTTTAAAATCTTTGAGTGAGTTGGAAAAATGTTCATCTGTTGAAATGAAACTTTAATATGATATTACATAACACAATCATTCTAACAATATTGATTACTTGCCCACTTTACACCAATGACTTGATATGTCATCTAATTTGATATCCATGAGGAAATAATCTTTTAGTAGGCCTGTGAAATATTCTTCACTTGGTTCTTCGATTCTCTTTTTTTTCTTAGCTTGTTCATTAAATTCCCTATGTTTAGCAATGGATCCAATCACCTTGTACATAATATTATCATCATTTTGGGTCAAAATCCAAACATGTCTGCGCATAACGCCAATCCATTGATTGTCTGCATGGAGCTTCCAACTACAAATAAACAAATTACTTATTTATTCTTTAAAAGAATCTAAAGAAATCCACATTCACAACAAACCAATAATATCCAACAATGGCTCACATTACGTGGGGCTTTCTTACCGGAACGATTGGCCACAATTTAAAGAGATGTCCAATCTAACTTCAGCTCTTTTGCATGCAACAGAATTCCATGGCAGTAGTTCTAAGTCCCTCAATGTAAGCTTCCTCATTGTGATATTTTCAAGAGAGCGCCAGAATTAGGTCAAAACAATGCGGTAATTGATCGGCTTTTAAAAGTAGTGATCAATATTTTAAAAATAGATTTAGATTCATTATTTAAAAGGAAAGCATTGAAATTTTTAGATAATTTTAATAAAGTGCCATAGAGCTTAAAGTTTACGTAGTGTTAATTAGCTTGCTAATTTAACTAAATCTCTAAATTAATTAGTGTTAATTTTAGTGCTGATTTTAATAATGAGTCATACTTTAATTTGTTCTAACTAAATACCATTTATGTCTTATTTTATCATTTTTCCCATGAAATCTTAATCTACTCCCCGTCAACATTTATCGTTGGGCCTTACGTGCCATGATCGGTTCTCAACTAACAACGCATCACTTGGTATTTTTCGTAATGCAGACTTTAATCCTCTACGAACCTATGCTTGTAGATTTTTCACTTTTTCTCAATACAAATTATTTCATTTAAAAATAATTTATCAATATTAAAATTAGCTTTTTGTATGCTTTACATTTTTGTTGGTTTGGTTTCAGTTTGAAATGAACGCAAATACATGTATAGTGAATTCCAATTACGGTTACGCTTTATTAAAATGTTCTAAAGATTAATCGTGTAAGTGTGCTATTAAAACACCATTTTAAAATCTAGCCCATGCGGAAGCATTTGGCTTTGTGATTGTCATCCTCCGAATCCTCGCGAAGTCTTTTAAGGGAAGAAAGAGGCTGTCCATTTAAGCTTAGGGGTGGTAAGTCTAGCCCAGGGATCGTGAAGGAGGTTGAAGAATTACTGGGTTCATCTTCCTGTTTCGTCTCAGTAGCTCCATCCTGGCCGTCGTCATATTCTTCATTTGTGGCTAGAATGTTGAGATTATATCGGTCTCTCATTCGATCGCCGAGTCTGTTCCTAGTCCAAAATTTGGTCGAATGATCGTTTGACCCTGAAACAAGAACATGTCCAACCGGGTGCCAATCAAGACTCCAAATAATACCATCGTGTGCGTTGTCAATACCTCCGATTGGTTTGTTGTGACTTTTCAGCCAATACTTTATAGAACCGTCTGAGCCTCCGCTGACAAAAAGACTTGGATGAATGGGATGCCATGCAACTGTCATCACTTCTTTTTCATGTCCCTTGAATATTTGAAGCGGCTCCTTTGTGTTACGGAGATCAAAAAGCATCAGAACATGATCTCTCGAGGCTGTCAGCAATAGATTTTCATCCTGATTCCACTGCAGGTCCATAACTGGACTTTTGTGGGCATATATAGTTTCAATGCATTCCCCTGAGCTTGCATCCCACAGTTTAACAGGCAGGTTGGAATCCTTACTTCCAGATGCTATGATTTTCAGGCGTGGGTTCCAGTCGATGCATCTAACTTCTGACAGGTGTCCTTTAAATACTAGTTCCTCTTTGAAAGTTTCGAAATCCCACATTCTAACCGTGTTATCATCTGAGCCTGAGGCGAACTTGCAATCTGTGGGACTAAAAGTAAGACAGCGCACAGCGTCGGTGTGAATCTGATACATCTTGACGCTGTTCATGGTGCTCTGCCAGTATTTTACGAATCCCTGGTGGTCGGCTGAGATCATCCACTGAGCGCTGTGGCTCCACTCCATGGCTCTGACCGCAGAGTTGTGAGCCACTTGGATGGTCTCGAAGCTGAAAGCCTTTCCATCCCAGAGCGTAAATTCTCCGCTTGAGGATCCGGTTATCATCCTCTTTGCTTCCGGCGTCCATCTGACACAGGTTATTGGAAATTTATTTCTGTTTGTTGCTGTCCTAACTAGTCGTGTGCATATGGAATTAGCTGGTTTGTTATCGAATGCTGATGGCGGCAGCATGAGGATATTGTGCAGGGGTTCTGGCTGGAAGGCCCACCTATCTCTGTAGTCTCTTTCATGAATCTCTCTCTGCAGCCAATTGATAACCGAAGATTGGTATTCCACGATTTTTCTAACGCCCACTTTCATTCTCAAGTGTTTCCCGTCAAATTTAATCGGTCCAGTGAAAGCAGTGTTTTGGGCATTGTCGGCTTTCAGCTGACACTTTTCTCCATTATTTGCGATCTTTGATTTTGCAGTTGCCATTTTTTGTAATTCAATAAATAATCCCGTGTAATCCCTTTGAAAATAATCTGAGAGGGCAAGTTCTTTGAATTGATTAATAAAACAGATTAAGGTCGCAGACCTTTACATAAAAGATTCTGAATATAGTGCGTTTTTTAATTAATTTCATTAATATGCGCCTATAGCAATCAATTTTAATAATATTTTAAATCAGCAAATAACATTTTTCAATCGGCAATTAATGATTAATCAATTGTTAATATTAGATGTATTCGAATTTAAAAAAAAAACATGGCGAAAAGAACGAAATTAATTTTTTTGCAGTGGATAGAAATGATGTTGGTCTAATCTACAAATTTCTTATAGAAGCTTTTAAATAATCTAATTAATTCACATCGCTATATTTATAATAATAATATGCTAGTTCTCATTTTGTGGTTATTCGATAATTTTTCACATGTCGTAAATCTATATAAATAAAAATGAACGTTTGTCTACATATTTGTTTATATATTTTCCATATAACCAGCTCTTGAAAGATTCTCAATTTAAAAAGCAATAAAATTAATTTATAAAAATTATATTTCAAATCTATAAAAATAAAAATGAATGTTTGTATGTTTAAGAATTCGATTGTTTTGATTTTCTTTCTTTTCCTTTTAACCAGACTGAGCCACTGCAACGCGTGGTCGGGTACTCTAGTATAAATATAAAAAGCTTAAATTATGATTTCACTAACGATGATGTTGCTCATCTAAATCCTTGTGTATTAGTACTTCACCATTATTAACATAAAAGAGTTGAAGAAATCTCTGGAATAAATATAATTTCTTGTACTTTAGATATAAAAGATGTGTTTCAATTATAGGACTGTGTGCATTGTTTAACTTGAATGGTTGGAGTGACATGCTAACTCAAACTCCCAAACTCAAAGGGAGCGACTTTTGTCAGTTCTACTTAGATTTCCAAGGGCATGAGATAGGGTAGGGTTAGGGATGGAGTTAGCTATCAAAAGTCGCTGCCTGTGATTTGGCTTTTGCCCGTCAGAAGAAATAATCGCGTAACAGCACTACTGTAATACGATGTAATACTTGGTTTAGCAACTGGCTGTTTTATCCTTCGCGTTGATGGCCATCCCGTTACAGATCACTATCAGCCCTTCGTATGCTTCTTTGTCATTTTAATTACGGAGTCCAATTTATGTGATTGTTTTTAGATCCATTAAAAAAGTTCAATTCAAATAATTCATTTTTGGTAAATTTTAAGCTTCGACACATGCCTTTTAGAGTTTAGGTGATTGTTTTTTTTGTTTTGTTTTTTTTTTGAGGTCATGATGCACTTGGATTAATAGATCTGGATTTAGTAATAACGTTTTTCCATCTTCTAATCACATTAGAATCTAATAATAATAATAATGCTTATTTATTAAGCCAGTCGAGTTTGAACTACCAGAAAAAGCAGAGTAAAATAACTCAAAATTATATGCGTGTCAAAGAGAAGCGTCAAAGATATTTAGCAATATTAAATATTTAGAAGTATTTAGAATTTCACATTCTTCACAAATGAGTTTTAAAATAAAATCGGTTAAACCATATGCGTGCGTAAAATTTAATTATCTTAATAATATAATAAATGTTGACTCTGACGCACAAGATAAATTTCATTTTCTTATATCACAATTTAATTTCACTTTTCCAATATGCTATTACCATAAGCATTAGTACCTGGGTCTGCTGCTTTCAGTGATTTTAATGGATTTTTGGAAGCTCTCGGATTGCTTTCTATTTGTATTCTGCACGATCGCTTATATTTGTGCGGTCGATAGATCAAATTTTAAAAAATGTCAAGACACCTCTTTTTGTCGGTGAGCTTATTTTTTTTGGCATGTTGAAGTTAAGTGCTTGTAAGTATGCAGAAAGCAAATAATTAACGAGTGCCGTAATGAAATATGCATATAGGTTTCACAGAAACAAGGATTCCCAGTCATTCAGAGCATTGCCAGAAACTGTAACTATTGGACAAAGCCATGTACATGGCTCTTTAAAAAGCAAAAACGGAGAGAACAATTTGGAGTTTGATTTATTTATGCACAGGGATAAAATTTTAAGGTTAAAAATAAATGAGGACTCTCCTGCACGGGAGAGGTATGAAATTCCTGAAGGAGATGTTGTTCAACCGTTGGAGCTTCAGAAGTGAGAATATTTTGTTATTTGTGATTATTGTTTAGCTAATTCACTTTGTTGCAATAAAAAGAGTAAAGTAGGCTTGTAAAGTATGTCTTACTTTTTACATCTCTTTTTGTTGCATTTTTTTTATATTTAAGTAAATTTTATTTATTTCATTTGTTTTCTTGGCTATGCCTTGATTTCACGAGAGAAACCATCATGTGGCTTAGACATGTGTGACTTAAAGAGAGTTCCTGATTCTTAGTCCGTTTAAAAAACTGTAACGTCGATGTGTCAATCAATTAAGTCATGTAAATCATGTAATGTTTTAGTAATGCAACAAATTACTAGTAAACCACTTTAACTTAGCTTTTTTACTTTTTTCTTAAAAGTATCACAGCCTGTAATATTGTTATTAAATAATACATAATATGTACTCACCATGACTTACCATTTTACATTTCCATTTTAAGCTTTCAGATAAAAGAAGGTGATGAGAATCATGTAGAGTTGACTGGCCCAGATAAACTTGGTGTTGTCTTGATCTTTAATCCCTTTGAACTGGTCGTACATGTTAAGGACAGGAAGGTCATTGGGATCAACTCAAAGCAACTGCTCCAGATTTTCAAATCAAAGAAGGCCAAGAAGTATAAATTATTTTTCAAAAGTTGCAATATTTAAAAAAGACATTTCATTATTGTTTCTGTTAATGAGAGCTATTATCATTAAGTTATAATTTAAATATATTCTATTTCAATTCACTAAATAATTGACTAAATAGTTGATTAATTAAAAAATTAAAAAAATTGAAGAAAGCCAACCTGGATGTCTTGGTTTCTTCAGGCCTTTCATCTTTATGAGGAGGATGAGGTTAACATTACAGTATCAATAACAATAATAATAATAATAATCATGATATTAATAATAATAATACAATATTAATAATTATTAATTATAATATATCGTTAGATATTAATTCAATATCAACAGTGACTAATAATAGTAATGACAGTAGTTTGATTATTGTACTTTCATTAACAAAATAAAACCATTAAATAACCTATTAATAACCAATTATTAACCAATATAACTAGTATTATTGATAATTAATTGTAATTCCCTACCATTCTAAATCTTTAAAATGTAAAAATCTACTCGAACGATCGAGTAAGATGGATCGAATACTTTTGAAGGAAGAAGAATCGGACGCCGATTGGTCAGAAAAGTTCCGCTCGCATACTGACAGCAGACCTTACGGTAATTGTGCTAACATTACAACCTACGATGACTAATTTGTGCAATTACAAGTAAGGAGATTATTATTACACATTGTTACTGTTAGCACATAAATGACGTTAAATTGATGTTAAAGAGATTTTTTATATAAATTTAGAGTGTGTCATGTCGCCGATGTCACCATCATCATCTTCGTGGTCTTTACACGATGACCCTCGGAAGCTCATGCGATTACTAAATATCGTTTGTAAATTACGTCGCAGGACCGAGCTCTGTCTGCTTGGATGTGACGTTCACAAACTTCAGTAATGTTTACGGGATACCAGAACACGCGCACACCAACCTGGCTTTGAAATCTACGACGTTAGCGAAGTTACATTTACAATATTGTTTTAATATTCACCTGGCAAGCAAATGTGTTTGATGTCATGGGATTCTAATGGACAGCTAATCAGCAAGGTTATTGTTTGGCCTATGCAGCCCTTTGCTTAGCTATCTTTATTAAAATGCTTTTTGGACCTATTATTGGATTTTATTGGATATATTGTTAATAGGAGTTAATTAAATTTATTTATTCGACCATATTTCTTTCAGGCACGACGAGCCCTATAGATTGTATAACCTCGATGTATTTGAATACGAACTGAACAACAACATGGCTTTGTATGGAAGCGTTCCGGTCATGATCGGCCACAGGTCAGTGGATCAATTCCAGATGGAACTCCGCAAGGAATCCGTTCATTGTCATCTCGTTAATAGAACTTTCAAACGTATTTTTGTGGCCGTTAACAGTAACATTAACATTGGTTGAATGTTAACAAACAGCGTGGATTCGACTGTCGGAATATTCTGGAACAACCCTTCCGAGACCTGGATCGATGTCGAACATTCTGAGGGGAATGTGGGTGAAATGTTTCGAGTGCTTTCGTTGTGTTTAGCAGTTTCAGTGAAATTAGAGCTGCACGTTCGACTTTTTATCGTCTGCTGATATGGTTTCTGATAACAGCTAATCGTTCGTCAGTACTAACTCGTTAGCTATTTAGATATTCAATGCTCAATTCATATTCAGATAATTGTTTTTCATGGATGACAATGTCTTAATTCATAATTGATGATCATTTGAAATTCGTGGTTTGTATATTTTTACATTTTATTCACATAAGTTTATAAAGATTTTAAATGTTTTAATTATAATGAATAAACATCTCATGTTTAATTAAATGTTAAGCAAAAGTCACTCTAATATAATTTTATTTTTCCTGGATATTTGATATTTCCACAGATCGACACTCAATGGATGTCCGAGACGGGG
The DNA here is from genome assembly GCA_011800805.1 of Hirudo medicinalis. Taxonomy (NCBI): domain Eukaryota; kingdom Metazoa; phylum Annelida; class Clitellata; order Hirudinida; family Hirudinidae; genus Hirudo; species Hirudo medicinalis. Next base: position 167,967 of record MPNW01000465.1, read on the forward strand.
ATCATAGATTTGTTTGTGATGACGGGACCTTCGCCCAGGGAGGTGTTCAAACAATACGCCTTGATCACAGGGTCCACACCTGTTCCACCTGTAATGACTTTAGTGTAATATTGCAATACAAATGATTTTAACATTCTGCAATAATATATTTACTTGGTTTGTATGGATTTTAAGGAGTTGGCTATTAGTTTATATGTTTGTGTAACATAGATGTTTTATAGCATGTCGTAAAAATCTAATTTGTAATTGACGATCATTGCCTTCGTTGTGAAACAAAAATAATAAGAATGTTAATGATGACATCGAATGTAATGTCGTGTAATATTTTGTGTAATCAATTAATCATAATTTCAGTTTAAGTCTGCCACAGGTGTTTCAATCTAAGTGACGATGAATGATGAGGACTTGAAATACGAAGCACAAGCTCATGCACACTGATAAGCTCATCGCACCTAAAAATAATTTGTTTCAGCTCTTTTCCATTGCCTATCACCAGTCAAGGTGGAACTACATGGATGAAGGTGATGTTGCCAGGTGAGCCTTTAGATGCAGGTGTTTGCCAAGTATGAGGACAACCAACATTTGGTTGTTAAGGATTTCAATTAGTTGATTGATTAATGTTTTGTTTTTTGGAAGATCTTAAAGTGCTTTTTGTTAGTGAAAAAAGTAACATTTCTTTGTTAAAGTTCAAATTGCATTAAAACTGGATGAATTAGAGTTTTGAGTTCTTGTTTTAAACTAAATTTGACTTAGTAATTGTTTTAATCTAAATTTACTTATTTTTTGCATTGTGATTTTTTAAAAATAATTAAATTAGATTAACCTTTAGTTGAGTACTTAAACTACCGAGGTCAATCTCTAAGTGGCTTATGACCAATAATGTCTGGTTGGATGCAAAGTTAATGTTGAAATAAATCATGTTGATAAACTTTTTTAAAATCAAACATTTTTTCCTTGAATTAGTGTACTAGAAGGATTTGAAACGAACAACATTCCATTGGATGTCGTGTGGCTGGACATCGAGCACACCTACGACAAGAGGTCTCATCACCTGCATTTTTGATGACAATTTGAATAATTAATTAGCTTTAATATCTTTAATTAATTAGTTATAATTACTATGAATAAGAATTACTTTATTCGAGAAGATGAGTACTGCATCCACCTGAAATATATTTCATTCAGGTGATTTGCAATGATTACAAACATTATTAATTAGCCATGCTGTTTATGAGGCATGTAGTGGCTTTTACCAGTCGATCGCTGTTGTTGCCATCAACAGGTACTTCACGTTTGATTCCAACAAGTTCCCCACTCCAAAGAAGATGCTGAAGAAAGTCGAGCGCACCAAGAGGCGCATGGTGACAGCCGTCGATCCTCATCTGAAGAAGGATTTGTCCCATTACAAGATCTACAGTGCTGCATCCAGGGATGGCCTGCTAGTCAAAAATAAAGATGGGAAAGAATATGAGGGATGGTGCTGGCCTGGTTTGTTTATTATTGTTTTTTATTATTATTATTATTA
>MPNW01000465.1:174387-211068 GCA_011800805.1 Hirudo medicinalis
CATTCCTTCTTTTCAGTTGTTCTTTTTCTGTTCCACAATTTGATGAGATTTGTTTTTGGACAGATACCGACGTTCTATAGAGGTGGCAAAGTGTTGCCCATCAGGGAGAGAATCAGAAGGTCCTCCATGGCTTCTCCCCATGATCCATATTCTCTTGTCGTTCATCTGGATCGACAGGTAGGAGGTTCAATTCTGTGCCAATTTGTTATTATAGTGAAATGTTCATAATTTATTCATAAAGCATTTAATTACCTCATATTCATTTATTATCCATTTATCATTGCAGTGCTAAATCTACTTATTTAACTGGGTGCAACTCATCATTAGGTTTTCCAAGATTTTATGCTTCTAGGTTATTACTTTTTATTTCAAGGATGAATCTCAGGGCTATCTGTATCACGATGATTTCCTCTCCTATGACTATAGAAGGGGCTTCTATGTTTACAGAAACTTTACCTTTGCAAAGGGGAAGCTGCTGAGCAGGTAAGTCCTACTTGAATGTCGTATCCGTCATTCCTCTCGTTGAAAGTGATTTGAATCCTTTTGAGGCACTGGAGAATATATTTGTGCAAACATATTTTATTGCATTCTATTTTCCATGTCATTGTTTGGCACTCAGATGTGTCGTGTTTTAACCTGGGTTTGTAATTTCAGTTTTTAAATATTAATAAGTACGAGTGACAAGTTATTCTAAAGAACGATCGAACCTCCGAATCGTTAATAAAGTTATCTAATTCATTTATCTTTGCAATAATTCAATGGAACATCTAAAGATCGCTGAAGCCGACCGACTCAAAACCATTTGAGACCACATCGTGGATCGAAAGAATCTACATTGTTGGCATGAAGTCTTCTGCTATTGACATCAACATAACCAGTGAAGGTAGATTTGCATGTGACCACGCCCATTTAATGTGCTCATTAGTTATAACTTAATAATAACTTATTATTTGTTGTTGAATAATTAAGTTGTTTACAAATAGATTTACGTCGATCATGTTAATGTTTCCGCTTAAAAACTTCAGCCTGTCGGCACTCTTATTTCTGAAAGTGATTTGAATTGTTTTCAGGCACATGAGAATATATTTGTGCAAACATATTTTATTGCATTCTATTTTCTTTGTATTTGTTTTGTTTCTTTAACTCATTTGAATTCAATTAATTAATTAATTGAAAACCCATCATTATTCGCAGAAGGCAGCAAAAATTTGGAAGGAACTTATGATGATGAGAGGAACTTACTGATCATTAGAAAGCCTGGAGTTAATATTGATACAGATTTCACAATCAGTTTGACATTTTGATTCATTACTGACAGCGTAATGATAATGATTTCTTGGTTGAGAGTATTTGTTTCACTTAGATGTAGAGGAAAACCTTTGTTCCCACTTTAAAAATGAGATCCTTTTTATGCCAATTTGTGAAGACACTGTTTTAGTGTATTTATTCAATAATTGTGTGGAAATATCCGTAATTCCTGAACAAAGTCATTTCCGTCAGTAATTCTAAAACAGAATAGTAAAACCATCATGGGTTAATTAGATGTGTGATAAGTTTAACAAGTGCAATAGTCAAAACTTAAACAATTCTTAATAAAAGCAAAAAAATTGGATTCATTGTTGTCAGACATTTGATTCCGTTCTGACTGAACAGACACAGTATCTGGAAAGACTTGGTATGGTACTTTCTATGCATTTGGCGTGTTCCTTAAATTCATTTATCCTGCTTATGCCCTCTAAATTGATGGGGTGACCCCATGTCCCCATCAATTCTGGCTTTCCAAAGCTCACTGTTCCTTCAAACAAAGCGTCTCCAGGTGTTGCTTGGAGAACGACTTGAAGGAAGAACTTTCCTGAAGGAAGATTTTCTGTGAAGTTGGTCACAAGCCATTCTCTTTCGAGGCTTGGACTGGTCAGGAATACCTGCAGTTAGGAATTAATGTAATAGTCATTTATTTGTCATACTGCCCTCGAAGCTAAAACAAAGCTAATAATTAAACTGATTAATGTAGCTTTAGGATATAAATAATGTTTACTAATTAATTTCTTATTCGATTTGGTTGGCAACTTCGTGTCACCTTCAACGCTGTTGCGCAAGTAGCATGCTCAACCAAGAAGCGTGACCTTCATTTTTCTTATCCCTACTGGAGCGATTAAGGCGAAATCAGTCCAAAATCGTTTCTTGCAAGCATACGAGTAGACTTTCTTACGATATCATTAGGCATGATGAATCGAGCCGAAATGATCTTCTCCAGGAACATTTTCTGACACCTCTTGAATCCGTCAGCATCTCGAAGGATTTTGTTTATTTGTTCGATGATGTTGTTGGCTGCCTGACCAACTCTGGGGTCTTGATGGTCTGCGATTCCTTCGAATTTCGTGCAGGTGCAGTAGTGCATCGACACATCAACACTTTGGCATGTCCTTTCCAGTGGAATCTCCTGGAACAGGCTTAGTCCTCGGGTTTGTTTTTTCCCATCCTGAAAAATGACAGATTTATCGATAGTTAATTTGTTACTTTAGAAAATGTGTACGAATATAGTCGTGCTTCTCAATTTTAAAATTATTAATGATCATTATAACATACAAATGTAATTAAATACTATTCTCGTGTTCATAATTTTTTTATGTGAATTGAATTAGTGATCTAATTAACTATAATAATGTAATAATAGTAATTATAGAATAAATAAATAATAATGTACGTCATTCATAATTATGTTAAAATACAAGAGTTTTTGCTTCAAATATGACTCACAATTTGTGACGAGGGATCAACGAGGCTTAAAAGCGTTGCGTGTATATCAAAGGCGGTTGTGAGCCTATTTCGATTAGCTTTCAACTTTTCCACATTTTCTGGTTTAATGAATTTCAAAACGTCGGGCATGGAAATGAGGGCCAAAGGCAACCTTTCGTTCAGCATTCCGCCAAATGATTCTCTCGGTTTACCGTGATTAGCACCATGGTCGCCTAGCAGAATCGTTAAGGTGCTGTTCGATGCTCCAATCGCTTTCAACGATTCAAAAAAGTCGTGCAAGTCGACATCGAGTTTTCGTGTTCTTTCGTATTCGCTAATGAATCCGAGAGCAAACTTCGGGATGTCCTTGTATCGGTCGAAGAAGCTTCTCATGTATTCAAGGATGTACTCATGCTTCAGCTTAGATCCTATGCAATATTTGCTTTGAAGTCCAAGTTTGTCCCTCTCTGTGACTAACCAGAATGGCCGCATGTAGTGATCCACTGGTGGTTCTTCAAAACCCTGCACAAAGTTACAATGAGGAGACGTTATGTTTGGAATGTTCCAAGTTGTTAAAATAGGACATTGTTTATTTCCCACTGTCCACAATTAATTCTTTCTTAACTATTCACCTTTCAAATATATTAATTCTCAATCAAAATGTGATCATTGATTGACATCACGTGAAGTTACAGCACCATGAAGTGATTTTGAAAAGTCCCGAGACGCGGTTGATCTTCGGCATACAGGGTAGCATACCCCCGACCCTCAAATCGATTCCAAATAAACGGAAGGGCGCTGACAAATTGCCCGCCATTTCCTCTCCTCTTTAAATCCCCAACTTCCTCATCTTTCATACCTGAAAGAAATTTTTTATAAATTATCAATTTTTGGTACAAGCTGGAACTGAATCATATTACAAACCTGTTAGAAGAGGAAGAAGAGTGGCTATTGCCGAATCTCCTAACACATTAAAACCATGCAGAATGATCGGATCTTTGAAAATCTTCTTAGTTTCTTTTAAATTCTTGTCAAAAGACCGTTGAGAAACGGAATCGAGCACGAGAATCAAAACGTTCACAGCATGAGCGGGTTTGTTTTTTAAAAGAGGCGCCAGTTTTTCCCTCGTCTGCTTTTGTTCGGCAACATGAACGAGAAATTGACTGTAAGTTTGTTTGGAGGTTTTTGACTCCTGACGCCTTTTGACCATCCGACCAATTCCTGGCGAAGGTTTATTCAAACGAATACCTTGCTTTAATGGCTCGCGAGCTTTCCGCTCTGATTGAATTTCATACACGAAATCTGGAAGACCAAGACTTCCTATTAAACTCGGTACATATTTGTGTAAGCTATCTTTTTGGGATGATACTAGATCATTTGAATCGTGTTCAGACCGAGGTATGTCGTCTTCTGTCGCAGAAACTCCGAGAATATTAGAGTTTCTCGACAATTGTTCGCGGTCTACAAAAACATAGAATGCGAGGAATTTCATAATTTTTACTCCGAATATTTTATCACTATTTCAATCATACGAAAGAGGATCTTCTAAAAAATAATTGTAAATCAGTACAAATCAGCAGTACTTAGGCTAACCTTGTAGTGGGTTGGTTTTGGTTCCTACATCACAGTTAATGTAAATGAAGTCGCTTTTGATTGCCGCGAGTAAACGTGACTGATCTTCTTCAATGTTACCCAAAATGATTTCTTCTCCAAAAACATACGAATCATCCGAAAGCCATTCCACAGCCCTAACTACGCAACTTTGCACAGATAAATTATCTTCCGTTAAGACGCTTCGATTGATGTGCAACGCTCCTTTAATCAAGTAAAAAAGTTCTTGCCGTTGTTCTACGCATTTCGAGAACATCGGATGCCAATCTCCATCTAAGGTGTTGCTTGTCACAAGATTTGAATCGTAGTAGCAAAATTGAACATCTTTGGTTAAAAACTGAGATTTCCTTCTCAATTTGTTTAAAGCTCGATTATTGTTCTTGTTGAACGACTGTCGAAATCGAAAACTTTTAACTCCAACCTCTAAAACGAAGTATGCAACTATGAACAAAATACCAAAAGAAAACAGGGTAAAGAGACGCTGCCGGTTGAATCTTGAGAAAGACATTTTCAGCAACCCCATTTCAATGCCGATATATAATTAATATTAAATTGTATTTATTCAAATAACAAACTCGTTCAGACAGCGGAATCTTAGAATGTCGCTGATATTCTAGGATGTTTATATTCCTCTTATATTTTATTCTAGTGTTTTTTCATGCTTATCATATCACGACTTTGATAATTCAATGCAATTTATATCAGTTAACTTTGGACCTTGAAACCATTCTAGGTTTACATTCAACAGCCAGAGCTTAGTTAATTGGCTTTCGATGTTCGTTTGTGTTTTTATATGGTATAACATTTAATATTATCAATATACTATTAGAATATTAGCAGTAGGATTTGTAAATTAGTAGATTTTTTTAAACTGCGAGCAATAGTTACAAAATATAAGTTTTTTCATAAATTAATATGAAGCGTTGTATGAATATTTGTTGTTTATTTTAGCGGGTTTGTGCGAATCGAGAATTGGTGGCGAGATGGACAAAACTCAGAAGAAGCCGCGTATCAATGGAGCCATGATGGCCCAATTTAACAATAATTTGGTGTGCTTGCTCGGGAAAGTTGCCAATGTAAGCGACTATAACCCCGACTGGCATCCATGTCAAGAAGCATAAACGATACAATGTATTTTCGTTTTAGATTGATTCTAACGGCATGGCATTTCAGCTCATCACCAGTGACAGCCAGAGAGTTGTAGTTCGTCTAAATGAACCTGTAAGTGATTGTTCTTAACATCACTTTAATTTTCATTCTTCACTACGTTTAACTTTTACTATTTCTTTCAATGACTAATGTTTGGAAATTACTTTAAGCGATTTAGATATTTAGAGAAGAGAGCATTTACGTGCTCTTGGGATTTATTACTGTTCCTTACATTACTTACTAGTTCACTTAATTAACTTACTAGTTAATTTGATAAAGTAACATTTCAATATGTATGATGTAGTTTCTTACTGCATAACAAATGTAAATGGTAGTTGTTTAAATGAATGGGTAAAATGTTTCTGTTGCAACTTTAATGCAAACTTAATTGCACATTTCCTTGTTAGTTAATTATATTTTTTTTCCAGCTCAGAGAACATTTGGGGGATCTGGTGGAGGTTTATGGAGTTGTGAAGAAAGATGAAATCATCTGCTCAAGTTATGCTGTTCTACATCATCAGGGCTCCCAGCCATTTGGTTTGTTTATTTCTAGATTTGAAGAAATTAGTAATTGTTTTGATTTTGATGCATTTACTAAGCTGATTGACCAACATTGTTTTTGATTATTGAAATTAAGTGCATTATTTAAAAAAAAGTATGCAATAAATATAGTTAAATGTAAATATATTTATTATAAATTTATAAATTAAATATATTTATTGTTGGGTGATACTTTGGTGTTTGTTATTGTGATGCTGAATAAAATTGCTCAAAAAAATTGTAATTATTTTGTGTAATTGGGTCAAGTGAAGAATTGAATTAGCTGTTGCCGGTTTTATGGTGCATTAATAATAATAATAATAATAATAGTTAATTTATAATGCGCCATTTGCATAGCGTCAGAGGCGTATTGTTCTTGGTAATTATAAGGTCAATTGTTTGAAACTAAAGAATTGACAATCGTTCATTAATGCATTAGTGTTTATTTGAAATAAATATTTGTATGACTAGTCTAAAATCTTGGTGTTTGTAACTTTACTTTTTTATAGTCACTTGTTAAATAAGATATCATTCGTTATAACAAATGCTGATTATGTTGCATATTGTTATTAGATTTATTTGAAATATTTGATAAGTGCATTTAATTGTTGAATAATTGTTGTAACTTCAGACATGGCTCTTTATGACAAGGCAGTCCGACTGACGCAGAAGTACAGAGAACATTACATCACCACCAACTAAAACGACTCCTGTACATTCCATCGCTTCTTATTGACTCATTGGCTGGATTATTTTGGATAGGTTTCAATAAAATCTTAACTGTTATTGCTCAAAGGCTGGCTTAATTACTCAAATTGATGGAGAGTTGTTAATGAGATCTGCCATTGTCAAACTTCATTTTGGTTTACTGCAAGACCAAGGCAGTTGTATGGCTTTTGGCACTTGAAGTTGTTGAACATTCTCTTAGGCAAATAATTAAATTGGAAGAGCTATGGGGTATTTATAACCAAATTTTGGTTGATAAATTACTGAGAAATTCATGAAAATAAATTTGGAACAGTAGATTAGTTCATTTAAGTGATTAAGTTGTCTTGTTTGAAATGGAATTCTTAATCTGGCCTTAGTGAAATTTCACAGCTCAAAGAACAGCTGAGATCCAGTTGTGGGTAATTCATTTGTTTTATGGTTTCTTTCCAGGAATGCACATGCAATAGTGGTAAAATTTGCTTTGAAAGTTGCCAATCATAATTTAGCTTTCAAAAGGTTTTCTGAACGCTCAAGGCGCAAGAGCTATTTGATCTATGTTTTGGTTTCATGTTTATATCGATCGTTTTAGCCTTTGGTCTAAATGAAAAATAAATCATGGATGGTTTGAATGAGAACTTGATGAATCCGTGGCCTTATTTGGATTCTCTATTTAGATTTAAGGCCATAGAAGGAAAAGCAGTAATTGTGGTGTGTCTGTTATGCTCCCCGAAGTATACGGAATGCCGAGCTTTTATCAATTCACCATCTAATCTCAAAAAGCACGTAGCTCGAATGCATCCTCAAGACGTATACAAATATGATGAACTGACATCATGTGCAAGAAAGCGCAAGAGAGATTCTGATGATTCCGGTTCGTTGATTCGCCCCAAGTTGGAAAGAATGGACGATTGTTTTTCAGCTGTGGATTTTGTATCTCAGGAAAAAGTTGATAATTTGGTAACAAATTTTGCAATAGGTGGTCTAATGTCGCCCCAAATTGTTGAGCTCCCAGAATTTTTAGATCTGATCACTGGTCTGAAACCCAACAGAACTGTAATTAGCCAAGGATCTCTACTTCGAAAAATCGAGCAAAAGGTCGTTCAGAAAGAGCTATCTTTGGCTTCTATTCTTCAAGATCAAAAGCATGTTGCAACAACTACCGATTGCTGGTCTTTGCATGACAAATGTTATGTCGGGGTCGCTGCACATTGGATTGATCGAAGGTCACTCGAGAGAAAATCAGCATGTTTGACACTGAGAAGGATGAGGGGACCTCAATTTTTTGAAACTATGGCAGCAATTCTTGAAGATGTCCATTCTAAATTTGGGATACAAAGGAAAATAATCAGGACAACAACTGATAATGGCTTCAATTATGAAAGAGCCTTCTCTGCATTTAATTTTGATAAGCAGGAGCACATCATTGGTGATGGTTGTTTGACTCAGAGTGATGTCAAAATGTTAATCACACATGAAACTCTGAAAGCTGCAGAGAGTGATTTTTTTGAGTTACCCAGACTTCAAGTGTGTGCATGTTACAATCTAAACTTGGTTGCCTCTGTAGATGCAGAAAAAGCAGAGAATAATTTAGACTATAGGAAAATTTTTAAGAGTTCATTCACCAAATGTCTAGGACTTTGGAACAGTTTCAGGAAGTATTCAATACCAGGAGATGAAATAAGCACCGATTTTGGGTTCGCATTGATGATGCCTGATTTAAGGAAATGGAATTCAGTGTACACGGCCATTGGCAAGGTACTTCAGATGATTCAAAATCATGGGGTGGATAGATTCGATGCCCTGTGCAACAGACTTAAGACTCCAAAGTTGACGTCTGTTGAGGTTGCATTCCTGTTTGATTATACTTCAGTCATGAAATTCATTGTTCAGGCAACAAACATTCTACAATCTGAGAAGAAGATGTTCATGGCTTACCTTCTGCCCACCGTGACCAAGTTGCGAGTAAATCTTGTTGAGATGAATGTAGTGGCGACCAGTTGCAGGCCTCTTTCGGAAGCACTTCTGGAAGGCTTAAATGACAGATTTTCATGCCTGCTCGAAGATTCCGAAGCCATAGCAGCAGCCATACTCCATCCAAAATTTCGCACGGAATGGACGGATGAGCAGAATCTACTGGATAGAGGTCTTCAGTACATTCGACATCAGATAATTTCAAATCATTTGCGAAACTCAGCCGAGCAAAAGTGGCATTCCTATGATGATGATGATGAAGATGAAGAGGACAGGGAATTTTTTGCATTGAAGAGAAAGACACTACCTGAGACTTCCCTGGATCAATACTTGCAGACATCGTCTTCCGATCTCCGTTGCTTGAATGCCTGGCCTGATTTGAAGGAACTATTTATTCGCCTTAATACTCCTTTGCCTGCCAGTGCTGCCATCGAAAAACAATTTAATTGTACAGAGTTGATAAGCAAGGGTCAGCTCTCACGAATGAGCGACGAGACATTCGAGCGCCTGGTTTTTTGTAAGCTTAACGAGTGGCTCGGAACGTGCGGTCACACCTGTTAATAATTATTGAAATATCTGTAATTGTTTGGTATTTGTATGTTCTTTTGTTGTGATAATTGCTTGAGTGCGTAGGTTGGTTTTGTGAACAGTTCCATATTTTTTCTCCAAAATATTTTAGTGTTGGGTGACCTGTCAACCATTTTCTGAAAGTGATGTTGTGTAATACAACTCAATAAAGCCATGATGTGATTCAAAGCACATTGTTTCACTATTTTGGTAAGCTAAGGAATAGGCCACAATATTAATTTGGTGCACACTATTTTCTTATTTATAGACACAGGCCTAGGCTATTTCGGTCCCAAAGTTGTCTGGGAGATAAGAAAAATTGATCTAATTGTGAACGATGAGTTGTGAAGCATCACCTGTACTTTTGTTTTGGTGATGCTTTTTTCATCTTCACATCTGATTTCCGAGTCCGCAATTAGAGGTGTGATATTGGTTGTTGGCATCGGGTACGCTCAATGGCTTTGTATTCCCATTAATAGTTTATCAAATTGAAGTTCACCTGTGTGGTGATGTCTACCATGCAATACATTTTAAGGTCTTAGAATTATCTTATTGTTCGAACAATAGTGATTAATAATCACCGTCAATAACGCTATTCAACTTTATTTTAAGGCGGGGGAAAAGCGCCAACGCAACTCCCAACATAAAAAAAAACCCACACAGGTATTCATAGGTTTCAGCCAATCCTAGGTGCAATGGATCAGCCTCCGCCTGGATGAGGTGTCTACTTGATCGCGTCTACCACCTGTGCCAGGTTAGTATGATTCTCTACGTATTCTATTAGATTTTTTCTAGCTCGTTCTTCCTTATCAGAGGTTTCTAGCTCGTTCTTCCTTATCAGAGGTTTTCCGTGTAAAATAAAAGTTTATTAAACAGTATTTTTTGTTTCTGAGTAGACCCTAAATCATCGATGGATGTGGAGCTAAACATTTATATGCCGCTCCTTACAAAGGTTGTTTGTGGCAGTTAGGGCAAGCTGGGTTGCGAACAAGGCACATTACGACTGTTGCAATTACTGCCGCAAACAGGAAGGCATCCTCTGGATCAGTTTGCGCACCCAAGAACGTCGAGACCTGAACGTTTCAAAACTTGTTTTAAACTTGGATATGCAGCATTTTCGCTTTAGACGTATCTACATGAATCAACTAAGAATTTAATTACATGACATTTCAAAAATTGAGAAAGCACATTTTATAGAAGGATGATGATTTGAATACAATATAGCGTATTTTGTCCATTTTGGGTTAGACTAAAGGTCCTTTCACAGGACCGCTGATCAGAATAAAGTGGCGAAAAAATCTTTTTTCTTTCAATTATGTTTATTTTCTTGAATCAGCATTGACGCAATAATTGTGCAATAATTGCAAAAGCCATCAATTTAATAAATTTGCTTGAGTGCAGTTTTGGCGAGAATGAGCAGTACGTTTCATGCTCAACCCAGTTGTAAAAACAATCCCTCTTTTCATCAGACTTTTCTCCATTGACACCTTGAGCAGCCTCTTCTGATTGCAGAGCATTTGGTGTTGCCATTATCTCCCCATAAATCACGAATAGGAATAATAAGGTGATCAGGTTTTGCATCTTAATAAAAGCAAAAAAATTAAGAAGAAATTAATATTCAAATGAAAAGCTTACTTTCACATATGTTATAAACTTCCGAACTAAAGTACGGACGAAGCTCTTTTAAATAGATCCTTTGTTATTGATTGCCTGTCCGTCATTAACAGTACACTTATTATTATAACAGATTTAATCTGTTGTTTGAATGATAGTTAATCTTATTTATGAACCAACATGTCTTTGAACGACAGCTGAAAATGAATTATAAGATAAACCAACGTTAAAGTCAAACATTTGCAATGTTTTTTGGGGTGTTGAAGTTTGATTCCCATTAAAAATTGCAAAATTCGAAATTTATTCAAATGAACACTTTCCATTCATTATCGTTGATCCAGGTAATCCAAAATTACAACCCAGAAATGTTTCTTCCCATTCCGACCAAGCGGAGAAAATATTCTGGTCGGCACCCCGAGCCCAGGACAAAATAGCCTCGTCAAAACAGCCCAAAAAAAATTATTTTAAAAACTTATTTAACTAAATGAAATTGTAAATTAGTCACATTAAATTAGTTAAATTTTGAGACTATAAGCAGTTCCACGTAGATAAGCGAGAGTTTCTGTGTTGCCATATGCAAACCGAGATTCTGCTCTGCGGTTCCGTCTTTTTCTTCCAATGTGGTTGTCTTCCCAGTAATCGATCAATTTCCCCCGAACAACTTTCCACCAACATTTCCAATGCATTTGTGACGTCAATGATTGAAAAACAGATTAAAGCCAAAAGCATCACAGACGTGGACACGGATGTTTTCATCGTCACGATAGCTGTCTGCCGGATGAAGTTCCTGCATGTTCCTCCAAAAACATTAGTCAAGATGGACAAGGCATCCAGCCATTTGAACGGTTGGGAAACCATGTCAAACAGCATTTTAACTGGCTGTTTCAAAGTCTGCCATCATACTTAACATGTTAAGTAATGGCTTTAGCTGACGAACCTTTCTGAAAACCCGAATGTCTCTTCTGTCTTATGTTGTAGAAGGTTGTAGATTCAATTACTGGAAAGGCAACTACATTGGCAAAACAATTACGGAACCGCAGAGCAGAACCTCGGTTTGCCATCCCGGAGCATAAGGAGACATAAGGAATGTCCGCGATTGCGTCACTGATGGTTTGCCTAAAACAATAATTCAGAGGAAGTTTGGCATCGCAGTTTTCAACAAACAATCGATTTTCATCATCCATCAGTCTTCAAACTCATTGGCCAGTTTCGGAAAGAACCTGATAAAGTGGAGATCGACATCACAAGTTTTCAGGCAGGTAACAGACAAGCAGAAGTATCGAAGCTTAAGTACATGTATGTGCAACTGAATCTTCTTAGTCCAAACTTCGGCAACACAGAAACTCTCGATTATCTACGCTTACAATCTCACAATTTAACTTGACTATTTTACAATTTCATTTAATTAAATAAGTTTTTAAAATAATTTTTTTGACTGTTTTGACGGGGCGATTTTGTCTTGGGCTATTTTGACGGGTCACCATTTTGATCATATCTAAGAGAGATCATTGACGGAAGACAAAATGAAAGTTCAGAATGGCCTGGAAAAAGATTATTTAGTTCATTAATTAATTTTCTAAAATATGTATGTTTAGAAATTGTGGGAAATAAAGGCATTTATTAAGAAAGAAAAAATTTGTTTTCGTTACATTTCGAAGTGTAAAATTATTTTTTAATTTAACAATAAATTTAACGCCTGTAACCTTTACACTTAACCAGCCCAGTTAGAACTTTAGAAATTAGTTTTGATTAATTTTCATCCATTTCTCAAACAAAACAAAAAACTTGGCGCAATAGTATAATAACATGTTCATAAAACTCATCTCATAACAGTTCGCAAGTTAGTTCCCACTTCGGCTTTGATCAGTTTAATATTTTATGAGTTACGCTAAGCATTTGTAGCACAAATAGTTTAGAGGTTTTAAAAATACAGGTAGAAATGTTTTAAATTTTCATTTTTTAGATGCATTTAAATAATAATTTAAAAATTAATGGGTTGATTGCTTAAAAATTCCTAACCCGATCGTGCTTTTCAATGCTTAATCGAGAATAAGCAGAAATATTTTTTTCTTCAATGGTCTCAATCCGATTCACTTTTCTTTCTGTCGGTACTCAAATTTTAACCGCAACCATTTTAATTTGTACAAGAATATGTTTATCCGGAGATTTATTTCGTATTATTTCCCGTGCTCCAATGTGGTTTGGAATCTATTATACATTTTCAACGTAGAAAGTTTGCAGCAACAGTGTTATTACTAAAAAACACAAACTAAATTTACAAAACAAGCATTTACATCTGCATGGACAAAAAAGTGAATATCGCAATAATCGTCAAATTAATTAAGCTGATAGTATTTAATCGAGGCGAAAATGAGTCCCAAAAGAAAAATGTTCCGTGCGCTTCTCTTTTAGAAAAGATGTCCTCATTTTTGAGGAAGTTGACTTTCGGAACCTGCCCTTTGGTTTTAATATTCCCTGATCCTTCAATAAAAGTTGGTTTTTGGTCACGCTTTGATATTGCTTCTTCGCAAATAATCAGCAACAGGAATAACGCATATGCCTTCATCTTTAACTCTGAAATGAAATCTTCCCAACAACCGAATAAACTTTTAACTTTTTCTTAACTTTTTAAGCAACTTTAAACTATGCCTCTTGATTGTGTGATACTTGTTTTTGTCATGAGCAGTTTTAAAGAGGATTTCGTTCAGCTCTTAGCATTATCTTATCGTTCGAATTAATTCGTTATTGCTTTTGGATTCCTGAAGTCCGGTGAAAAGATGATCCAATAACTTATTTAATGATTATTATCAGTTGAGACATTCGAGTGATATTAAAAGTAGTTACATTATTAAACAATTATTGAATTTATTTTATTTTTATTTGTTGATGATGGACTAATTAGGGTAATTGTGCTAGAAACATTTCGAAGCAAATTGTGGCTTCCCAGCGTTTTAAACTCTTTCAAATCCGGTGATTTACGTGCTTTCGATTAGAAATACTGACTGACAGTTAGGCTAATGGGCTAATGATCCAACATTTTCATTATCATCAATCCAGATTCGATCAATGGATCTGAGGGTCATTCTTCGATCCAATTCCATGGAAAGGAGTGTAATTAATTAATTAATCAATTGGTACGATTAAAAATATGATGAAAAGTGTCCTCAGAAATATTTACGTAAGATGAGAATTCACTTTTAAGTGGAGATTATTGTTTAAACTACTTAAAATGGTTGATGGCACCACTAGTATGTGGCATTAGTACTAATTACACCCATGAATCAACTTTATGGAGCGCAATAAAATTGAAAGTGCTTCTTTAATAATGATCTATTTTTGTCCACTATCAATATTTATGAGCTGTTGAATCAAGAATTATAAAAAGACTTGCTGCTTAATCAGGCAATTTCATGAATATTATTCACATTGACATTTTAAAATTTAATTTAACCAATCTAAAATATTTTTAGAATAATATCGAGTTGCAGATGCAAATAATTTTTTTGAAATAAATTCAACCACTTATTCAAATGTTTTCAATGGTGAGACTCAATTTTTATTGTAAAATTTGCTTTCCCAATCATTTATTCAATGTACCACATTCCAAGTAATTTCGCGTTAGTATCGAATCAATATTTATTAAACTTTCTGATTAATTATTACATCATTACAGGTTAAAGGAGCATAGTGCATGAAAGGTGTCGAATACACGTGATGCAATTGATATTCAAAGATTTGTTATACAGTTCGAAGTGATATTACAATGAAGACAATGATTTTTGGTCTAATTCTTCTGGCAATAATCTGTCACGTTTCATCGGAACGAGAACATTCTTCAGCGAAAGCTCCTAAAGTCATTGAAGATTATTTTTCCCTCACGAATTACGATAAAAACGAAAATTCGGAGGAGTCAAGCGATAGAATCCAAAAGAGGATACGAACGAATCAAGGATTTTGGTGTTTGTGGTGCGATTTATTTTTCCGCAAGAAGAAGAAGGCTCCAACTAGAACACGTAAACCACAGAAAGTTAGAACCACTACTGGAGCCGCAACTACAGTTACACCCTAAAACTAAGCCAATTCTTGGAAAATGTCCACTAGGCTTTTAACAAGGTTGTTAAACAGTAATTTGCAAATTCCAAATGAAAAGAATTAGACATAATTCGTTAATCAAGATTAATGCAGCACACTATTACAAGTTGATGAGATGGTGGGTGGGTTATTGAACATTTATAGGAACAAAATTTCACGAAATGAATCAAAACAAAGGCAATGAAAGCCAAACAAAAATGAAAGAGGCAAAGTCATCCGGTGTAATTGTTTTGAAGGGGAAAATGTGAACGGACGTGCGATCGTATGGTGATCCTGTGATAGTTAATCTAGTGATTGATTGATTAATCAAGGAAGATATTAAGCCCAACAATATATTATTTAGAAGTTCCCAACTTGGTGCAAGAATTGACAACATTTGCGAAAAGTTGAACTTTTTTGAAGTTTAAAATAATCTTGAAATTTGACTATTAATGTGTACAACAAGATGCATGGGCTAACTCTGTTGAGCCTCGTGTTCGTGATTGTTGAAGATCGGAGTCTTGTGAGCACGTCTACTCTGGTTTCTAAAGAAGATTTAGAAAAAGTCAATCAGGTTTTTCCGAGAGACATCATCGACATCAATGAAAAAGAAATCGGAAGTAGAAGACAAAGGAGATATTTCGAAGATTTTTATTGGGAGGAGAGGTCCCCCGCAATATTAATTACAATTAATATGTTCCGTCTCATGCTTGTAACGGTCGTTGCCTTGGTAATGCTAAACTAAATTAATTGCTTTCAAAATGCGAGGAAGGAATTCTTATTTGGTCATAAATGAAGAACGTAACAAATATGAGTAAAGGTGAACTAAGTTTTAATTTCTAGTCATAAGAATAATTAAATATTATTCTGAAGAAGTTATCGTGTTTATTTAATGTTCATTGATGTAAGTTTAACTAAGCTGCTTCAAGTGATTAGCATGTTGGACGAAATAATGAAGATGTTATTCTGATTCTCACTTGGGCTAAAGATCACCTCGATAAATTGGAAGGAACATGCGATTGTTTTTTATGAACTCGTCATGCATTTCCTCATGCATCTTTTGCACTACATTACTCCAGGTAACACTACTATATCATCACTCCAGGTAACACTACCACACCATCACTCCAGGTAGTGATAGCGATTCCGTCCCGGTCTACCTTTCTTGGTATTTCTTTGTATTTCTTGATACTTCTTGGTATGTATTTTGCTATTTCTGAAGTCACTACACAAAAACTATAATAGTACCTAAGTAATAGTTAAAATAAGTGTTCTTTATAATGTTCTGAACATATGAAAAAAATATTCAAAAAGTATTTTTTTATCTTAAGCCGGGTTCGAAGGTTTCAAATGTCAATATTTTTTTAAATTATTGAACATAAAAAGGTCTAAAAGTTGTCTAAGTTGTCCAAAGAGAAGCTTGAAATATCTTTAATTTGATATAAATATTATTCTTCTAGGTGCTCTAGAACCAAGCTTAAAGCCTCTCAACCATCCTGAGTTGTGTTGAAGGGCACGTAGAAGGATGTTCAGATCGCACGATGGTCGATAGATAATCTAATGATTGATTGCTCAATCAAATGAAATATTAAGCCTTCAAGATATTATTTAGACACTACACATTCAATGCTTATGTGCCCAGTTTGATGCAAGAATTGACAACATTAAACTAAATTACTCAACTGTCTAAGAAGTTGTAGAAAAGATTATGCATGGGCTAATTCTATTGATCCTCGTGTTAGCGATTGCCGAAGAATTGGGTTTTGTGAACCCCTCCAAGCTGGTTTCTAAAGAAGATTTAGAAAAAGTCGATCAGGCGTTTCAGAGAGACATAATCGACATCAATGGAACAGAAAACGAAAGTGGAAGACAAAGGAGATACTTCATCCAAGATTTTTTCTGGGAGGATGATAATTCATTCTCGCCAAGATTAGTTTCAACTAATGCCTTCCGTCTCATGCTTGTAGCGGTCGTTGCCTTGGTAATATTAAACTAAATTAATTGCTTTCAAAATGCAAGGAAGGAATTCTTATTTGGTCATAAATGAAGAACGTAACAAATATGAATAAAGGTGAACTACATTTTAATTTCATGGTTTGAGAATAATAATTAAACGGTTTGTGTGTATTTAATGTTTAATATGCTTTTGCAACTTTAACCTTATTAATTTTACGTGTTTAACATGCAAAAACGAATTAATTAAGGCACAATTATAATTCTCACCTAAAAAAAACAACAAGATGAACAGATATTCTTTCTGACTTAGCTAAAGATCACGTCGATAAGTTGGAAGGAACACGCTGAAAATTTCACAGTTCTTTTGCAACAACAAGATGATTTTTTCTGAAAAGACTTTATACCAATTCCAAACTTTAAAATTAAAAAAACTCCGAAACTTTAACCAGCAAATCAGTTCCAAATTACTGTTGAGATGGGTTCGAATATTGAAGGTTTCTTTAAAAATACAAATATTCCTTGTTCTGATGATGTGGTTAACTAATTAAAATACCTCAGAATAATAAGTAATAGTTGATAGAATAATCTTACTTTGTCAATTGACCTTTCTAATTCTCAAACTTCCATCAGTTCTTGATATTGATTTAATTTGTGATCGACTTAACTATTTATATTAGTTAATTAAATAATATGAAGAGCTGCAATAGAAGACACCGAAGCGATTTGTGTCATATTCCAAAAAGTTATATCCTCTCTCAAGAGAAATGATTTACTTTTGTAAGATTAACAGATTCATTGGAAATTCTGACGGTTAAATCATACGCAACAAGTTTTTTATTCGAAAATACACAAATCCCCAAATAAACATGGAAGTGACGAAGCTAACAACACAAAAAATGCAAAAAGTAAACTGTTTGGATGCAGTTTTAACGAAAATGAGGAATCCATGTCTTGTCTGCCACTTTCCCAAGAGCAATAATAACTTCTTTTCCACCTTTCAAAACTATGTTCGTTTTCATTGTTATCATTGTAACCACCTTCATCATCTTTATAATTTTCATCGTGAATCACATTGTCCGGTTCTCCAAATGTCAGTGATTGAGCATTTGATATTGACTCTCCACAAATCGTTACCGGGAAGAGTAAGAAGATCATTTTAAGCATCTTTAATTTGAAAATTTAAAAAATTGCATAATTTAAATGTTATTAACAAAGTAAAACATTTTGCCAATGACCAACCTTCCCTAGATTTTTTTAACCACAGCAGCGATTTAAATGGCAGGCTCCAATGATTGGCCTCTTTATATTTAACTATGTAACCTCGCAGGAATGACGTGAAGTGCCAAGTGTAATTGGATGTAACATTATTATCTAAATAACCTAACATTAAAATTATAACCGGCGATTAAAATTTGCAAATCAATTTGTCAAAATATCTTCATTAAACATTTTAAGCCAAATGTCCTCTGGTTGGTGAGATTGTTTTCAAGTAGCATAATTTTTTGATGATCCTTATCTCATAATTTTTAATACATTGTAGGCTAATAACAGTTTTCTGAACTTTGAAGGAGAAATATTGAAATGTAAACAAATCTAATCTTGAAAAATCACTTATCTTGAATTAATTTTTAATTTTTGGTTGGCAGGTTGTTGTCGACGTGTCAGTTTCGTCGAGATAAGCTCAATCAAATTAATATTTCCTTGAAATGAAAAAAGATATAATATTTTTAAAGTCCAAATTTGTCTTTGATTTGTATTTTAATAAAGAATGGTGTCTTTTATTTTTTACCAATTATTTGAAGCTTTAAATCTTGATTTCCATAGACGCGTTCGTCCATCCCCGTCAGAATTAGATATAAATACATTCATTTGTTGTAACTTTTTCATTCTTGTTGGTGTTTGTTTAGGATATTTCGATCTGGAAAATTTCTAAATCTCTGTGTCCTTACACCACAACTTCTGCATATAATGATTCAACATCCAGTTCAGCTGACATATGACATCACAGAAAATTGAAATTAATGGATAGGCCAACTTCAGAGGGTCTACCATTCTTAATTGATGAACAGATATTCTTTCTGACCTAGCTGAATAGACGGAATGAAATTCCATCATCTGTGATATTTTATCAGATTAAGAGAAAAAATTATTTCGTTTTTTCCTCGCTGAATTTATTATTCTATTCTTTGAAATACTTAATTATATTAATATTATAACACAAATTGGGTAATATCAATGAATAAAATAAATTTATTCAAGATTCAGGCAATTATCAGATGCAAACCTAAATAAAAAATATATCGGTTGTGAGTCAAGCACTTCTTAATAAGAATCATTTTTTAAATCCCAATAAAAAGCTAAACTAAAGACAAATGTTATCCTTACCATCTGAACAAGGGATGCTTAATTTCTACTAATACTATTACTAACAAATACTACTCTACTAATACTTATGGATAACTACTCATCCATTACAGTACAAACACTATCGATTATTAAATCGATTATTAATACAAACCATGATTCATGGCAAGAACGATAAAAGATGTCCATAACGAAAATTTCCGCTCAAATTCAAATCTTATCAAAAGATGAACGATTGATGTTATTCCAGATAGCAACAAATCAAGGAGTACATGTGGAATATTATTAATTAGACCGTAAAACTTTGTATTCTTGTATTCTGGTTAGCGCAGCCATGAAGTTTTTCTGGATTGTTTTTTTAACTGCGTTCAGGGTTAATTCGGGTTAGATATTTTTAAATTTTATATTAAATTTTTAAGCATGAAAAGCGTTTTTGTTAAATTTTTTAAGTAACAGCATTTGACGATTCTTTCGTAAATCTTATTTCTTTAATATTCAAGACATCTCGGTATGCATGGACTCGTATAATCAAGGTTTTTATGATCCCTGTTTCGACTGGAATTGCAATTTTTATTGTCCCTCAACCGCTGGAAAAAGAGTCGTAGTATCCGATCCAGACGACTGCCAGAAATATTTCCTTTGCCAAGACAACCAGCTTATACCTCAAAAGTGTCCGCCTGGGATGTCATATAATTTTATCAGAAACGGATGTGTCAGACAGCATAAAGATTATGACAAATGCCAAGAAGAGTGCAGGAATTATGTCTACAAAAAGTTTATCCTTCATCCAAATGCAACGGACTGCTAAAATGGGAAAACTACAACCACTGTTCTGCCCAAACAGCAATTAATAAATAATTAACTAACTAATAATTGTTAGAAATTCTTTAAATAAATTTGTCTAAAATCTAAATATCTAAAATGCTAATAGTGTTCTTAACAACAATTTAAAGAATATCAAGTTGGATTGACACACTTAGTCTACCAACTTTCACTTCCTTCAACAAATGTCTAAAAAGCAGCCTTTTAGAATATTTCTAAATTATATTAGTCCGTTTCTGACGGGTCAATACCAAATTTTGCACATTTAAGTGAAAAACATGCCGAAAATTGCATTAGAGCTAAGAAAAAATAAATTGAAATGCACTGGATGAAGACGAAAAATACTTTCCATCAGTGCAAATATTTTACAGCAAGCAGAAATGTAGCTAAATGTTTTTAATTTAATGCAAGTTTCCTTTGTTTTTATCGACATGAATTTAAGTAAAAATCACTCACAAGAGTGACCGAAACATTATAATAAAGAAAAAATAGTTATTTGAAAGTATCTGGAAAGTCCACTGGTTGTAAGAGGTACAGAAACTCTTGCGAGCGGCAAAGAATTGAATTCTTACCGGAGCTGCACCGAAGCAAAAGCCTCAACCACACGGATACTGTCGCCGTCCACCACATACCATCAAAGCCATCCACAAACAGAATTACACCATGCCAGACGGTTTTTTTCTTTCGACAGATCTCTTAAATAATCAGCCAATAGTTTGATGTTCTCCTGCTGTTGGTCGCAAGTCCTTTCCTTACTTCTAATACACGATGTCTTCAGATGACTTTCCGCATCTAACTTTTTTTCGTGACAAATGTAGCGTTTAATTAAATTATCAATTTTGACAAAGGTTATAATTTAAAATGGTTTCAACTGTTTCTGAGGCAAAATTTTTCCCAGTATCTGCCGCTTTAATTAAAATTTTTATGATTTATTTTTTTGAATTTTAGTGCCTTTATTCACTTAAAAAGTAACGATGGCAACACTGCAATTGCCAGCAAATTCGACAAACTAATTACGCTTAATGACGAGGACGATGGTCTAAATGGTGAAAAATATCGTCTCTTTTGAAAGATGTCTTTTTTTCCAGCAGTGTTCTGAGGTTCTTTTGGGTTTGAATTAATTTGGAAAACTTCCTTCTCACTTTCTGACTCACCAGCATAAGATGGTAGGACGTTTTGGAAAGTTGGTATTACCTCTCCTAGCAAGACGATCAGGAGGATCAGTAAGCACATCTTGAAATTTTGGAAATAAATTAAATGAATATTATTGTAAAAATTGAAATCAAATTATTAATCAACCTTTAATAGATGTTTTCAACCTCCGATTGATAGTGGAGCTAATTATTTATAAGTTAAACAACATCTTTTATCTCACAACAATTTAATTGCTTATATTTCAGTTGACAGTTTCGTGATCGTTGTTTAGAATTTCGAAAATGCATTAATATGGACTCGGATATGAAGTGATCCTTAAAATAAATAATTATATTATCATGTAATCATGTTATCCATCATTGATGTTGGGGTTTATTTAAATAAATTATCTTTTATGTAAAATAACCATCATCTGCCTACCACTTTTCATATTTGCATTTCCAATGTTTATGAACTAGATTGAACTTAATAAGTTCTTGAAAATGGCTGACAATGTAAATTTTTATTCATGTTATTAATTTAAATTTATAGGACAATTGTATTTATCTAGTTTTTTTCTATCTTTAGTTGCTCTGAATTTCCAAATGTCCAATTTCCATGTTTATTCAAATGCTTTTGATATCTTTCGATGACATTTGAGCATGAATTATGATTGTCAGACACTGTTGATAGTCTTGAATTCGAACTAAATAAACTCCGCAATATAATAAATAATCTTTTGAACAATTTATTCAATTGAAAGTTTTTCAACGAAATAAAATTT
This sequence comes from Hirudo medicinalis, assembly GCA_011800805.1. NCBI lineage: Eukaryota > Metazoa > Annelida > Clitellata > Hirudinida > Hirudinidae > Hirudo > Hirudo medicinalis. The sequence goes on from MPNW01000465.1 coordinate 196,415, forward strand.
CAAATCCATTGCATCTTAATAACTTTATTAATTGATTTGTCGTGATAAATTTATTAAACAACAATAATAAACAACTAAAACCACGTAACCAGGTAACAATTGCAATCAAAGCCAAATGAACCGAATTGGTTGAACTTAGTCGTCCGATGGATCCTCATAGCCAAGATATTCCCCTATGAGACTTTTTTTACTTCTGCTGCCAGCGATTCCATCTCCTTGGTAAGCGATGTCTTTAATATTCTGATGAGTGGGGTGTTTGACTTCCTCAGATCTTACAGTGGAAGGCAGTTCTTGGACAAGTGGAACGTTCTTTGACATTGGCTCATCACAAATCGTGAAGAGGAATAAGATTGTCATAAGATTGAATAAGAGTTTTTGCATCTTTAATTGTACAATCATTAATAAGTTATTACAATTAATTTGGAGAAAGAATAAATAGGATCAATAACCTTCAGACGTGATCGTGACTCAATCGATCTGAGGACGAAGCTTTTTATATAACATCTTACATGCTCTGTCAGTAATGATCTGTCAGTCAATATTCATTAATTATTCGTGTAATTATTCGATGGATGAAATAATCGAAAGTTTAAAAACTCATAAATCTTTTTAATAATCTCACAATTACAAAGTGCTGATCATCAATAATCATCAATAAACAAGAGATTAAATTGTTCGACATTCCGATCCGTGTCAATGATGACGAAATATTAAAAACATTTAATTTCTAAAACAGTGAAACTTTATAATATTTGGAAGCACTTAAAAACGTCATAAATGATTTAGCGATGACATAATTTAATAATTAAGGAATCTAAATTATTTAAAAACATTTCTATCCGTAACAACGCCAATCCGAATTATACAAGCAGTTGTAATTCTGTCATTACAAAAAATGCTAAGATGAACTGTGCATTTAAATGTAATTTAATACATTTATTATTTATTTTTTAAATTGTTCGGAAATTGTATTATTAGAAGTTGTATTATTTGTTGATCGTGTGAACTGGAAAATTCAATGTTGTCAAAGAAAGTCTGAAACAATTTTCCTCTCATTTGGTACAATTCTTACTCAGACAAAGTTTTGGTTTTGAAGACATTTTTCGGAGTTAAAAGATGCCTTTACAACTTTTGGAAAAACATGTTAATTTGTTAAAACAGGTTTTCAAGTCCATGTGTTTAAGTTTTTCAATGGCTGGACAAAATGGCTGTCTAGCTGCCAACATCCTCACAAACTTGTCATATCAATTTAGTCTAACTAATTTAAAAATTGTTAGAAATTTAAAAGATAATTTTAATCGAATAGTTCCATTAATTTACAACTATTGAAACAAAGAAGTGGTATTAGTGCTTTAAGTAATTTAACATAGAGTTAAAACCATTTAATATTTTAACAGTGTTAAATTTTATTAATCTCTGAGATCACGCTTGAATCACCGTATCCAAAACACTTTCCAAAAATACTTTACTTTTTTTCTGTGGTCAACAATTTCCCGGTTTTGACGAGTGAGGTGTTTGACTGCCTCAGATCCTCCAGTGGAAGGCAGTTCTTGGACAAGTGGAACGTTCTTTGACATTGTCTCACCACAAATCGTGAAGAGGAGGAATAAGGTTGTCAGTTTATGCATCCTTAGTTGAACAATCATTAATAAACTATAAAAATATGTAAGATAACTAGTGTACCCAACCACGCGTTGCTGTGGCTCAGTCTGGTTAAATGGAAAAGAAAGGAAATCAAAGCAATCGAATTCTTAAACATACAAACATTCATTTTTATTTTTATAGATTTGAAATATAAATTTTTTTAAAATTAATTTAATTATATTGCTTTTTAAATTGAGATTCTTTTAAGATTTTGGTTATATGGAAAATATATAAACACATATGTAGACAAACGTTCATTTTTATTTATATAGATTGAGAAAGAACAAGTAGGATCAATAACCTTCAGACGTGTTCGTGACCCAATCGATCTGAGGACGAAGCTTTTTATACAACTTTTTATACAATGTATTTTATCTTACATGTTTAATGATCTGTCAGTCAATATTCGTGATGTATTTATTCAATGGTTCAAGTAATCGAATGTTTAAAAACTCATAAATCTTTTAATAATCTCAAAATTACAAAGGGCTGATCATCAATAATCATAAATATTTTATAATTTTTCAGAAGTCTTGTTATTTGTTGCTCGTGCAAACTGAAACTCGAATGTTGTCAAAGAAAGTCTGAAACATTTTTTCCTCACATTTTGTACAATTCTTGATTTTGAAGACATTTTTCAGAGTTAAAAGATGCATTTGTAGTTTTTTGAAAAACATGATAATTTGTTAAAGTGGGTTTCAATTTTCATTAGCTGGACAAAGTAACTGATTTCGAACACTTGAAACAGAGACCTAATATTCGTAATAATTGTTTTTAAAATAATTTAATATAAAGTAGATTTAAAACCTTTTAAAACTCTAATTATTTTTATTTTAATGCATGAAATCATTATATTTTACTTATCGAGCATTTAAACGAGAGAAAAAAAAAGCAATAATTGCAATAAAAACCAAGTAGAGCGAACTGTTTGAGCTCAGGCATGAATCACTGTATCCAAAATATTCCTTATAGCCAAGATATTCCCCTACATCTTTTTTACTTCTGTAAATTATTCCATTCCCATGGTAACTGATGTCTTCCATGTTCTGATGAGTGGGGTGTTTGACTGCCTCAGATCCTCCAGTGGAAGGCAGTTCTTGGACAAGTGGAACGTTCTTTGACATTGTCTCATCACAAATCGTGAAGAGGAGGAATACGATTGTCAGTTTATGCATCTTTAGTTGAACAATCATTAATAAACTATTAAAGGGCATTAAATGTACAAAATAAATGAGAAAGAAAAAATAGATACAATAACCTTCAGATGTCAAGCTGAGGAAAACTGTATTTAATTAAACTCTTTGCAATATTAGTAATTATTAAATATTAATTTACCAAATATCAAAATATTTATTTTGTTTGAATTTATTTTCAACACATCATAAAAAAGCAGTCAAAACTGAAACACAAAGATAACTGAAATGCAAAAGAAATGATGCCGAAAAATGTTATATTTATTACTTACTAAATAATTAATTAAATAATTTTATTGAGAACTTCAAAATTACCGAGTGAAAATCACCGTTGATTTTGCTTCAATAATGTTTATATTAAAGTATTGGCTTTAGGCTGATAAGGCTGATAATTCATTATTTATTTAAACAATAAAAAATGTTTTTTTCTTCTTCGGTGTAACACCTCATTTATTAATAATTTAAAAAAAATGAATATCAAATAAAAACAAGTAAATAAAAGTGCACGCTCACAATGCACGCATGAAACTAAATCAACTAAAGACTGAAGTGATAACCAGAAAGGAACGTCCTCAGGGAGAAATCCCGGTGATGGACGTCCAAATGGAAGCATGAATTTAATGAATGATGTAAATGTGATTTTGAGATGAATGCACATTGTACGAAAGCACGGATGATGTCTTTGAAAATAGAAGATCAAATGGAAGAGGCAACTTATGATGGTCTGGTTTGTGCGTGAGAATAACTTCATGAAAGTGATTTATTCGATGGACTTTAAGTATCTTTAATTTTGTTTAAAAATAGGCTCTAAGTGAGTAGTGCGAGATAAGCCTAAGGCAACATGTACACATTTTTTTGAAGAATATGTGAACGACTTAAGAAAGTGGAGCAATTGGATGCCCAGATCAGGTTACAGTAATTTAGAAGTGGATATGTGAGGGGATAACATATTTTAATTACTAATTTATGGTGGATATGTGAGGGGATAATATATTTTAATTACTAATTTATGGTGGATATGTGAGGGGATAATATATTTTAATTACTAATTTATGGTGGATATGTGAGGGAGCAGTACAAAGTGATGGCTGTTTCAACATATCGGCGTGAAATTATGCCAACATTACTGAACATCTTACTGATTAAGTGATGAAAATGCAATTTGAAAGAGAGATATTCGTCCACAGCAAGTCCAAGGAACCTTCAAAAGCCAACATGAGATGCGGGAGAACTTTTATGGGATTTGTTGAGACCTACTTTGTCAAGGGAAAGCTGTTATGATTTAAGATGAACTAATTTAAGATTGTAATAGCTAAAATTATTTAATGGCTTCATAATTATCTTAATTGGTAATCAATTTTTATGAAATTATTTGCGGCAATAAAACCAAAATAATAAAATTACATAGTGAAATTCGCAGTTGGGAATGTTAAATTTAATTCAATGCAAACATTCTGGATGCGACGCTTGAAACTCCTCAAGAACCTGGACAACAAGATTACAAATGAAGCAACAAATTCCTTTATGAACCTTAATAAATAATAATTAAAAAAATAAATCCTGGATTTGTTGGCGGCAGGATCGTGGTTGACGATGAAAAGCATGATGACTGTTCGTGAAATGACAGCGGATTCGTAAGAATGACATTTGGATTGCATTCATGAGTTCTCGTGAGTGTTTCCTTTTGAGAGCGTTTGAATGATTGGAAATGTTTCAAGACATTTATTATTATTATTATTATTACTGTTATTATATATATTAATATTAATTAAATATTATTATTATATATATTAATATTAATTAAATATTATATTTTTTATTTATATAATTATAATTAATTATATATTATTATAAATAATAACTAATAACCAAATAATAATGTCATCTGCTAATGTAACTTAATTATTTGTATTAATAATTAGCAATATTTATAATTAAATATTAATGCAGGACCTGCAGAGTGAGGAAGCGAATGAAGCACCGGGAGTCACCTCACATGACTTGGGAATGAACACGCATGAGTGAACAAAGGAAGTCTCCATGTTTACGCATCCGTGAAGGTCAACCAGGTGTGGAAGGACTGAAAGTGAAACTGGAAATGATCGGGACTCCCCGCATCTCAAAAGGAACCAGTGGAAAGCTTCCCAAAACAATTTATTTTCTGAAGAGTCTTAAGTTCGATTTTGAAAGGATTCGTAAAATGTTTGATTTACTTTTTTTTTATTTTTAAAAAGATTTTGCTTCGACTTAAATTGTTATTAACGAATTAATTTGATAAAAATGTTGAAAAAATAAATATCAACTTCAATTGCAGTGGAAGAATAATTCACAATTCATAATTCACAATTCATATTTTAAGTTTCTATTTTTCCAGGTGCTAATATTTCTTTTATAAGGAACTAATTTGAACTAATAGCACTGCGATGATTACCACACTGACAGTTTAAATAGTCTACTTAAACCACTGTGAATTAATGTTATGTTATGTTATTATATATTTTATTTCGATATTTTTATTCATATTTTATAAATAGATGAATTAACTCCAAACAAGTCGTAAGCGTTCGGGAAACTGTTCGCGCTAAAATCATTTCATTGAATTTGTAACATCTTCAAGTGAAGATCAGTCTCACGTTGAAAATAAATGATTGAAAACTAACAAATCATAATCATAATTATTACGACTGAACTGACGAAATATAATGAATAATAAATGGTTATAATTGCGCTAATAATAAAAATAATAATAATAACAACGATAATAATAATAATCACTTAAACGGAGTAACGAAATTACCATAATTCGTTTCGTTTCAACTTGGAGAAGCTCATGCGAAATGGTAATCCATTGTGATGATGATGATGATGATGCTGAATACATCATAAGCAGTAATTTGTTTTGAAACAGTCCTTTTATCATGGCCATTATCATCATCATCATCATCAACACCACCACCATCATCATCATCATCGTCATCGTCACCATCATCGTCATCGTCACCATCATCTTCGTTTTCAACGCCATGCACATCTTTATCTAGTCTTCCAATAACATTTATCCAAGGCTAAAAATTTACAATCTCTATCATCATTATCATCACCAGCATCACCATCATCGTAGTCTTCATGATCAGATTCATCGATTGAATCTTCAAGCAACGCGATTGATGAAGCGCACACTTTAGTGTAAATGCTGAGGTTGACAGTGAAATTAACAACAACGTTTTAATGAAACTAAGAATCGAAAAATGGAAGTCGATCAACATTCGAAAGTTACATAACTAATTAACTTATTAAAAGCAGAAATTGATTAATAATACACGATTAATTAACTCATTAAAGGTGAATTCCACTCCAAAAAGTGGAGCTGAGTTTGAGTCTCCTTCAAGAATTCAGGATTGATTGATTGAATGATTGATTGATTGTATTTGTCTTTTGAATCCTCAACTTCAACAACTCTCCAGCGAATGAACATTATTCGCTAATCAAAGTCAAACATGTCAAAGAGACATTTCGCAACTACACTGCAGATTGAAAGCAATTGAACATCACACGTGAGGTAGCTAATTGGAGATTGAAGCCGACGACCACGACGATGATGAACGTGAAAAGGAACGAACGATGTAAACGAAAGGAGCAAAACATGGCTCCGGAGTTGGTCGGCGTAATGGAGGAAGCCTTCTTCCGGTCATGTGACTTTCTTCCAGCATTCGGAGACACGGATGCCCGGTGAGAGGTTTGATTCGAGTCCGCGTTGTTTATGGAGCGTCGGATAAGATTTCTGTCTGAACTTTCCGGTGCTCTGGAGTTGTTAGAAGAACACGACATCAGTGTTAACGATTTTCGTCATCATCATCGTCATCATCATCGTCATCATCATCATCATCATCATCATCATCATCATCATCATCATCATCATCATCATCATCATCATCATCATCATCATCATCAGTCATTCATCATCGCNCATCATCATCATCATCATCATCATCATCATCATCATCATCATCATCATCATCATCATCATCATCATCATCATCATCATCATCATCATCATCATCATCATCATCATCATCATCAATGGACGCCAATTCGAATCGTTAGGGGATTAATAAATGAAATTTATTCAATAATTAAAATTATTCACAAGTTGAATTTATTTCAGTATTCACGAATCCTCAAAGCAGGCAAGCGGGAAAATAATCATGGAATGCCAGTTCAATGGAAATGCTTCACGGATGAAAATTTGATTTGAAAGTGTGCAGTTGTGGTTGTTGTCGATCAATGATGACATGGTGATATTATATCAGTGATTGACGGTTTTAAGTTGATTAGTGAGATGAAATTTTGAAATTTTAATCATTCTGATTTTTAGTAAAAACTTGAAAATAATTCTGAGCAATTAAATTCATTAACGTTATTTATTTAGTAAAAGTGTTGTAATTATTGCAAATAAAGACAAATGAATGATGGATGATTTAGTGCATCTGTTTGGACACCTTTAACCGCTTAAAATTCTTAAAGTAAAGAATTTTTTGAATTAATGTCAACATTTAATTTCTCTGGAGTGGCTGCAGTAGTTAACGCTGCGGAATAATAATTATTATAGGTTTAATATTTGCAAGTTATTATATTATTACAGATAGAATATTTAGATGTCTCTCAAGTCTTGATATGTCTGCCTACTGCACTGAATGACCTCAAATTTCCTGAATTGAAGAAAGCAAATTAGTAATAGAAGGAAGTCCTATTGATATATTGATCAGGAAATAAAATCAGAGGCAACAATTGCCGTTTAAATGTTTTTAAATCACGAAAATGTAAATTCGGAGACTGAAAGACTTTCAAGTAAGTCGCTTGGAAAGTGGTTCTTCTGGTAAAATTGTGGATTTCAACAAAAACAAATCCTCTACAATCTGGCAGAATGTTTGTAAGTTCTGAAACGAACGATTTCCTTCGAATCCATTAAAGTCGCTTTTTGTATTTTTGACGATTGTGAAAAAGTGTGAGTTGTTCAGGAAATTATGAAGCCGTGGATTTGATGATCGATGAGAATTCTGCAAATAAATTCAACTTCTCTGAAATAATATCTGAGATTGAACAGAAATTTTCAGCATTTTCTGCGAATTATTTTAGGAAATTATTTCAAATTGGGGAGGATTTCAAAAAATTATCGGTGAGTTTTTGGAAGACTTCTGACCTTCGGGAATTTCTCAAAAGACGACGTCGATGATGATGATGATGATGATGATGATGATTACTTTTTGCCACTTCGTTGATTTTTGAATTATCTTTATAGATCTTCAGGAGTCGGAGATAATAGAAATATTTCTTTAAATTTAAAAATTAAGAAAATCCAAACAAATCAATGATCCAAGTTATAAGTGATCAATGTTATCATGGTGGCTTCTGATTGATGGGACTGAAGAATTGATCAAATTAATCAAATTGCAGGAGACATTCAATTTCATAAATGCATTTACTTGAATTTATATAATAATAATGAATAATAATAATATTAATATATGAATTTTATAATAATGCAATAATCATCGTGCTTAATTATATCATAAAAAAATATTTTCTAAAAATATTTTATAAATTCGTTCATTAATTCGTTGACGAATGCAATTAAGACAAACTGCTCTTCTTCCTCATTTAACCGCTGCAAATAGTTACAGACATTTTTAAGCATTTATTTTTCAAATTCTTGAATTCAAGCCTCTCAATCCACTTCTTAATGTTCGTGAATAACATGTCAGGTCTCAAAATCCGTTGGGAAATCCGTTGCGAAACTTCTTTTCAAGTTCAACACCTCCTCAAACTGGTCGAACATTTGGTCGAACATTTCCAACAATTTCTTCCTAAAAATTCAAACCTTTTGTTTTCTTTAACTAAATTCCTAAATTTTAAAATTCCAGTTCGTTTTAAGTTTATTATTTACAAAAGAAACATCACTGCAGAAGAATATCATTATCATTATCATTACTATTATCATCATTATCATCATTTGGACACTACAAGCTCCTTGAAATTAGAAGCAGCCAGTGAGTTGAGGTTGAATGCTCTCGCCTTTGCTGATTGAAATTCTTGTTGATTGAAACCCTTGTTGATTGAAAACCTTGTTGATTGAAACTCTTGTTCATTGAAATCTCTGTTGATTGAAATCCTTGTTGATTGAATTCCTTGTTGATTGAAATCCTTGTTGATTGAAACCCTTATTGATTGACACTCTTGCTGATTGAAATCCTTGTTGATTGAAATCCTTATTTATTGAAGCCCTTATTGATTGAAACCCTTATTGATTGACACTCTTTTTGATTGAAATCTTTGTTGATTATTCGTGCTTTGAGGCCGTAACATGAGGCATAAAATGAGACTTAATGTTTGTTCTTCTGCATGTGCTCACCCTCCAATGGTTACCCACGCCTCCCAGACGTACATTGATTTTCAAATACACATCTCAGCATCCCATCCCTGCTTTTCCATGTTTTGTTGTTGCTATTGTTGTAATTGTTTTTGTAATAATTTTAATGAGATTAACAATGGTAATGAATAATGGCAATATTACAATAGCATAACAACAACAACAACAACAACAACAACAACAACAACAACAACAACATTACTTTGCAAAAAACATGGTAAACATAAATTTAATATTGAAAATTGAGGAAACCAATACGACATTACCGCCTGTATTTGTGAAACATGATATTTTGAAGATGAACATAATTGAGGTTCACTGCGCAGCTTCTCAAAAAATAAATGCCTTCTAAAATTGTTTATTTATTCAAAAAACATCCAATTAGTTATTCATTATTCGACATTAATGACCTTGCTTAACGATTTAGGCACCGAATGATTAAGTCTTTCGCTTTGTAGAGGAAATTTACAAATAAAATGTAGAGGCTCCTTTATGAGTTCAAATCCTAGCCGTTCGCAAGAGTTTCTGTAGCTGACTATTACCAATTATTATTACTATTCTGTTCATTACAAATGAAATGTTTAACGAAGCAAAAGAGAGCAGAAAAATGAAAAATTATTGCAAATCCTCCGCTAATAGTTGATCAATAGTTAACTCAAAGCAAATTTTTCACAAAGTATTTGTAACTTTTATTGCAACCTCCTGACGACGACGACGCCTGTGATGATGATTATGATGATGACGACGACGACGATGATGATGATGATGGTAATTTATTTAGCATTCTACATTCGCTAGCTTTATGGATATGGAAAACCGTGAATTGGTAATGCAAGCCATATTGGATCGAGGACTTCTTTATTCACCTCAGGGTTTTATTGTGAGAACAAATGGTACCGAAATGCACCTCCCATGCTGTGATATTTACTGAAAATAACTGAATATTAATTTATAGGCCATCATTTCTTTAGGATAATTGGAGGCAAACGAAAATATTGCTTCATTGTCATGCAAATTATTCATGTTTCTGCCTCTCAAATCAAATGCAGATCTCAGATCATCACAATAATCTCCTCACGTTTTTAACCTTTCAGATTTTTATCGACAACAATTTGTAAATGTTTCAATTCATTTACAATTTTTTATTTCTTTTCAGTTACATTTTGATTAACATTTGGCATTCATTTATAATTAAATATAATTTATAAATTATATATAATTTTACTTATATTTATTTATAATATATTATTTTGAAATTCTTACTCTGCAACAGAGGTATCTTCTTCATTGTACTTCCAACAATGTTTTCGACGACGATGGTGTACTCTCTAAACCTGTCTTGTGTTGCTTCGGAAAAGTACAATTGGATCTCACTTATGCCATCGATTCTGTCCTGTAAACAAACAAATAAATATTTACAGATTGTAAATTATAATATAATAATATTAATAATAATAATAATATAAAAGATATAAAGTTATTAAATTACGCTTAATATTATAAATTAATCAAGAGAAAGATAATTGAGATGAACTACCGATAATATTTAAAGTTAAAGGTAATAATAATAATAATAATAATAATAATAATAATAAATTTGAATTGAAATTTTCTAATATTACGATTACAATTCCATTCTATAAAACCCTGGAATATGATAGCAGAATGTCCATTTAAATCTCATTAATTATTTATTAAATATAATTCACCATGCATAATTATTTATTAAATATAATTCACCATGCATAATTATTTATTAAATATAATTCACCATGCATAATTATTTATGCGTAATTATTCTGTTCGTTAAAATTTTAAAAGATGGTTGACTGTTGATTTTGTGAATGCAAGAAATCATTGAAATTATTGAATGAATCGCAAAATATTCACGATTTAAAAAACCCCACTTTTCATTGAATAATTTATTAAAAACACTTAAAAGTTTGATCGAAGAAATATGAAAAACGAATTAAGTGAATTAGAAGAGCTAACATAACAAAAAAGAAATGATTGATGAAATCTAAAAACCAACACCTGAACAAATAACACTTATCGGATAAAATAAAAAAATAAAAAAACAAACTCTAGAAGATGCGGAAGCTATTAGGAAGAAGGCACGTGATGAATTGACGATGAAGGGGATTATCTCACGGATGAAATTGCAACAGAATCTGTTTGCTTGACAAAGTAATATCTTCAACTCCAGAGGACATCAAGTGCCAATAATTTTTCTTTATTTTTGTGCGCTTTTAGTGGGTTTTTCTTTATTTTTTCTTTTTTTCCTTCTTAAGCTTAATTGCAGTGCTTAAATACGCATCTTTCAGGCTCCAAGTAACAGATCCATTGAAGACACAGACGACTATTTATTTAAAAGGCCAGTCCGTGCTTCTCTCGTGTCGTGGTTCGTGAAAATTCTTTAGCAATCACCCGTGATCTTAACAAGCACTCGGCCTGATAAGTTAATGCTTCCTAGAAACCACACACGATGCGATGTTCTCTAAAATGCACTCTTAACAAAATAAGCCAACATCGTAATCCTATCTTTGAAAAGGCGCTATTTTTCTGCCAAAGAACATCTTTGACGGCCTCAGAATAGTTTGATATTTGCTCCAAAAATGGCCCAAGAAGTTTTTCCTCATCTCCCGAGTTTTACGGGATTCGTACTCGAAAGAGTTTTTGTTTCTCATTTTTGCAAATGACTTTAAAAAAAAATCTTTTTTTTTTGTGTTCTTTCGGATTTAATTTTTCTGTTTCCTGAAAAGAATCTTTTCTTCTCAAAATCGATTGAACGTCAAGAAAATTACTTGCAACATTGTTCCGTTATCCTGATGAGACGCCATTAGTGCACCTCTTCCAAAGCTGCAGCATTGGCCAAGGTTCATTCGTTAGGATCGTTCCTATTGACAGGTTGTCCTTTTAATCTCTGTTTATTCTGACCTTTGTTACGATATTACAGAGTTAGCATGATTTCGTTAATTGTGCAGTGTATTTGTAAAACTAATATTTATTATTAAATTATAATTATAATTATTAAATTTATAACTACATAATAATAATAATAATAATAATAATAATAATAAGTTAGCATTGGTAACAGTTTATAAAAAATAAAAATTTGTACAATTTAATAAATTTGTACTAATCGACTCCAACTAATATCAATAATAAATTTTAAGTAACGATATTCAATACATAAATTCTTCCATAAATTATTCCATTAGTGGCAGTTACTCAAAAATGATGAAATACTGCAAGTGAACAAATGTTCATTTGCCACAGGAAAATCCTGTTTCGAGTTCCTTGTGAGAGGATCAAGTTGTCCATAAAAAGAATTATTTTACAAGTTGCTTTTAGTTCCAGTCTTTATTTTGTGGTTGATTTTCCGTTTGGACTAGAAGCTCTGAATTATTCTAAATGAAGACAAAAAAAGAATTTTAAGTGCAGTAAAAGCTTGAAAAGCAAAAAAATTGAAGCCAAATGGCTTGGAAGAATTCAACTTTGAAATACGTACAAATTCAGGAAAGTAATTTTTGTCTTTAAATTTTGTTTTGTAATTAATGCAATGTTCTGTATCATAAATGTTATCAGGGCCTGTGTCCAAGGACATGGCAATTTTTTGGGACCCGCGCGGGTCTTAAAATATTATAATCATGACTTTTTCTTGCTTTCCTCTCGCCAAATTGACCATAACTTTGTTACTTGTAAGTGTTCTCACCAACTACTGGGGGAGGGTGTCTTCAAAATTTTAAAATTTTTGTGGTAAATAAATCCCTAGTTTGGGAGCCCTTGGCCGCCATGCCTAGGGGCCCGATATTTCCGTCGGCGGCCCTGGAGGTTGAGCTTATTGTTTTCACTTAAATATTTTTACTTATTGTTTTTACAACTTAAAGTTTAAGTATGAATAAATAATTATTAAGCAATTGGTGTTTATTAGTTGGTAATGCAATAATAATAATATTAATTGGTGTTTATTAGTTGGTAATGCAATAATAATAATATTAATTGGTGTTTATTAGTTGGTAATGCAATAATAATAATATTGCACCATCGTTATTCGTGCTCTTTGTATGTCGATTCATCCTAATGCTGGTGCGTCGGAAAGTAATTGGATCGTAACATCGACGAGGGAGGCGATGATGATAAAGTTGAATATGATGAAGATGATGATGATGATAATAATAATGATGATGATGATGATGATGGTTATTATTATTATAATTTTAAATTGAGAGTCCTGTTAAAATGTTAGCTAATAATTTCCCGTTACAAATACTTATCCTTCGACAAGATGACACCCAGCGATTCATTACCAATGTTTCCGCCAAACCATTCCTCACCATCCACCCATCTCATAGCTTGAGTCTCATTCCAGTCCCCGTAATGCCGTTGTCCATCAAACTGGCAATATGAGGGCAGCTTACCCTCTTAATGAGACATGTCCAGAGGGGCAGACTTATTGCCCACGAGGATTTTAGACAGCACGAAATATGGAGTCCATGTTTGCCACCTGGTGTCCTTTCAAAACGACCGCCCAATAATTCCCATTCCTCCATCTACATGGCTTCGAAGGCGCCGAGAAATCTTTATAGCGCCATTGCTCCTCTTAGTCTTCTTCTTCTTCTTCTTCTTTTTGTGGCGATGACATGTCCGATTCGAATTTGCGCTGGAAGCTGGTCTGCAAAAGGACTATTTGTTGATTTCTTCGAAAGGTTTTCTGACGTCCTCAGTTGCAATTAGCATTGTTCCGCTATCGGCCGTCAGGCGTCATGATCGTGGAAAATTTAATAAAGCCGAGTGCCATGTCTTGTCGACGTCACGTTGGAAACAACGGAGGATTGTCGGAAGTGGTTTGAGCAGTTGGACTGAGTCCAGGTCGGAGTCCATTCCGAGACTTTTGTCGGATTTTCAAGGAAAACAAGTAGATAGTAGGGACGATGGTGATGGTGATGATGATTACTTTGTTTATAATGTTACATTTGTAATATTACTTACGTAATTATAATATTACATTTGAAAAATAAAACAAAAATACTTGATGGGCCTTAAGATTGAGATCTTTAGAGTCACAAATCAGATGGAATTAAGGAGAATATAGAAGCATTATTATGGAATTTTTGAATATTTTGAAATTAAAACTGAAATTCAATTTATTTGAAATAAACTAAACTTAATAATAATAATAATAATAATAATAATAATAATAATAATAATAATAATAACAAATCATATTTATTTTATTAATTGAACTGCTTAACTCTGCTTTTGTTAGTTTTTGACGGAAATACGGAAGTACCCTGAAACCTGTTACTGAAACAAATTGAACATGTTTCCAGCAATTGCTTTGCCAAGCGTTGTTGTTGATGTCATCGTCGCCATCGTTGCCGTCGTTG
>MPNW01000465.1:221525-243782 GCA_011800805.1 Hirudo medicinalis
CATTCGAGTCTGGTGACAGCAGAAAGATCCACAAATGACGACCAAAAGAAACACTTGAAAGAACGAGGAAAGAATGAATGAACGAACGAATGAATGAATGAATGAATGAATGATTGAACGAACGAACGAATGAATGAATGAACGAACGAATGAATGAATGAATGAATGAACGAATGAACGAATGAATGAGTGAATGAAATATTCCGAGAGCATCACGCGAGGACGTGAAATGACATCAGTGTGACGTCACCACTTAAAATTCTTTGCGGCGGAAGTTGAATTGCGACATTCGATCACGTTCTTCTCTTAATAATAATAATAATAATAATAATACTAATAATAATAATAATAATAATAATAATAATAATAATAATAATAACAACAATAACACCAATAATAATAATATAATAATTATAAATATTATTATTTTCAAATAATTGATTTTGTTATTATTATATATATATAAATATTATTATTTTATTATTATTATTGTTATTATTACTATATAATAATTATTTTAATTATCATTATATTGACAATTTTAAGACAATATTATAAATTTAATATTTATAATATTAAAAATTTTAATATTATTGTTACACATTATTGTATATAAGTATTATGTAAATAAAATATTGTTATAATAATATTTTAATAATTATTGTAATAAATCAACAATGTCTGAAAATCCACTTCATCTTTCATGCTTCTTTTGAAGAAAAGGACCCTTTTTTTGTAATTTTCTGCTTTCTTGAAGTAAAATAACCTCCAGCACCTGATCCTGAAAATGAAGAATTACCTTATTTTTGCAAACAAGCAGGAATCTTTGAAAAGTTTTCTCCAAAAATTGAGAAAGTTTTTGAATTCAGTTTGAAAGTTGTTGTTGTTGTTGTTGGACACTCACGAAGTTTAACTGCTTAAAATCAGAAACATTTCAGCAAATTAATTTAATTCCTGATCGATTGAAACGAAAAATCAAGGACGAAAACAAAACTAATCAGTGGACTGTCGAGAGCTTTTAATTAAAAGTGACTTTTCCGAAAAAACTCCAGATTTATTACTATCAGTCAACCGTGTTAATTATTTCATTAAACCACGCAAACAAACAATTTGGTAACATAAATAAGTCAATTATTATAAACAATTGCTTATCAACTTATTACCATTTGTAAGGATTAAGTAAGGACAAGATTTTATCTCTGACGAAATGACTTCAAAATGATGTCAAAATGTTCTTAAGACAAATGCTGATTGCAACGTGTCAGAATTGGCATGCTTAATGACTTCAGGATGGAAAGAACAGAGAAACAACTCCTCCCGATTACCGATATCTTCCATCCATCATGGCTGATGATGATGATGATGATGATGATATTTGGAGACATTTTCAGTAGAATGCCGGGAAATACGAGCAGAACATGAATTCAATTCACTTCTGTTGAAGCCAGGTGAGAAGGATTCAGTCATGGAAAGAACGAAGGAACGAAAGAACGAAGGTTTTTTATTCAGACATTTATTCGGACATTTATTATTAAAATATCACGGTATTTATCTCTAGGATTTTCAAAATAAATACTAAATAAATGCATTTTCTATGTATTACTTAAAAATTAGAATTTTCTTGAAAATAAATTATCGTCAACACTTTACAAAACTTAAAATAATATTTCAATTACATTCTTATTCGGACATGTAATCCTAAAATATCTCGGAGGTTTTTTTTTAAGAAATTGCAAAAATAAATTTGTAATATCAAATAAATGCATTTTAAAGAAATTGTTATTTGAAATGGTTTGTTAGGTTCAATCTCTTAAGAGCCTCAACAGCATGTTGTTGTTGTTGTTGTTGTCTCTCTGCTGCTCGTCCTGTCTCGAGATAATTTGAATGATGAAAAATTACTCTCAGAATTGGCTGGTTTCTATTAATATCAGTTTTATTTCGCTGCAATATTTAAAAATTAAAGAAATTAATTTCCGAAAATATGTTGAGACTTTAATCTACAACGAAAGGATTTAGCAGAATTCAAACAAATGTTTGTCGAAAATATCTTCACAGACGAAACTTACGACAATTCAAGAGGATGAAGCTCCAACAATTCATTTTAATTGGACTCATGATTAGTTCACATTAAATACAGAAAAGGCGCTAAAACCTCTGCCATTCCTCGTCTCACGAATGATTGGAATGATGAAGAGCTACTGGCACACAAACAAGAAACAATCCACCACTCCTGTCACAGACACTCAACCATTTACTTGGCGCTTAATTCATAGGGACGATTCAAGCGAATCTTTGAACACGACAAAGTATGACATTTGAACATTTTTTATCTGTTTGATTACTTATTAGTTTAATTACAAAATGTACAAAATAAAATCTAAGTTATCGAAATGTTACCTGCTCAATACTTATGATATTTCTGATGAATCATAAAAACTATGATTGTCACCTGAAAATATAAAAAGAAAAAAGAAAGAAACTGCAGGAAATGTTGTGTAAATTACATTTGAATTACAGAAAATAGGAGTAAAATAATAACATTTTATAACATGTCCGATGTTTTGTAACAATAACATTGAGCACAATTCTTTTTTTAAAGTGTTTAAAAGTTATTTATTATGAATAATAAATTAATATTCTGAAAATTAGGACATATTTTACAAAACTGTTTATTTTGTTAACATCAGGTTGTTTGGTGCATTTGAGACAAATAATATCATTATCATTAATAATCACAAATGTAACGAAAATATAAAGAAAATATTTAGTGATCATAATGCAATAATCGACAAATAAACTTGAAAAATGTTTTAAAATCGTCAAATTAAGTTAATTAATTATGGCAAATAATTACGCAAATAAATTATTTCCGTTTCCTGGGCTGCCTTCAAATTCTTCTCTCAAATCCTTCCATTCGGAGCACAAAATAGAAAAGAATCTCACAATAAAATGAGAAATTCTCAAAAACTCAAATTTTTCTCAAATGTTGAAAGTTTCATTCAATGAACTCTTTGTGGCTACTATTTGATACCGATTCCTTGGAGTTAAAAATAGTAGTGATGATGGTGTTGATGATGATGATGATGATGATGATGATGATGGTATTGGTGTTGGTGATGATCATGATGACGAACAGTGGCAAATAGCGGAGCATAGATAGCATATTTTCCAGAGAAATTGTGAACTTAAAATTTAGAGGACATGAATAATTACATGAATTTCATGAAGATGTGCAAAACAAAAAAAAAAACTTATTATTATCATTGTAATTTTAGAAATTTTTTAAACGATAAAATGCGTTTTTATTGCTGAAAATTTTAAAACTTCCAAATATTTAGCAGCAAAATTATGAAGCCTAGTAATTAAAATTCTTGTTATTTAAAAAAAATTAAAATTTGTGATTTTCAAATTAATTTCAAGAACGCCAACGAACATTGCTCCCGTAAACGGAAACAACTTTCACCATTTTGTTGCTGCGTTTGTTTGATATTTTCGAGGGAGTGTTGTTACAACGACTGCTTAGCGTTGACAACAACCTCAGAATTCTCTTCAAAGTTTTTCTTACAAAAAAAAAAACAAAAAAAAAACGCATATTTTCGTCCAAATCTCGCTAATGGAGACACATTTTTCCATGTCGGTTTCAGAGTTCAAAATTTTCCATAAAGAAATCAGAAAGATAAGAAATGAATCCAAATTAAAGAAGCACATGTTTTCAATCAAGCCTAACGAAAGGTCAGGCCTCAATTTCAATTTTGCGAAGAACTTACAGAGGCATAAAAAGGGCTTCTAATTGTGGGGAGGGCGAATTCAGAGCATGGATCTCGGTAATAGCACTTCGGCTGCTAAGTAATTAGATGAATGTCAAACTAAGGACATTTCTTTGGGGACCTCGCAACTGGACCTACTCGCTTCTCACAAATTTAATGGACTTTCGGCGTCTCCTGTGCATTTCGATGCGGGATTTATATGCTCAATTGATTGCAATAACGCCAGAAATAATACTTTTTTATTATTATTATTATTTTTATTGTTATTATCATTATTATTAAGAAATAATTATTAAAATAAATAAGGAAAAATAAAGGTTTATTTGAAGTCGTTCTCCTCAAAGCTTGTTGATGAATTTCTGTTCAAAATAAAAAGAAATTAAATTCATCAAAAATTAATCGCATTTTTAAGTTTTAATTAAAAATAGGAACAAATTCGACTTCAAAGAACTGATAAACTTCCGCTCCTAAGAAATTTTCATTCAATTTCCGTGTTTTTCGAGAATTTTAGATTTTCCAACAATAATTAAAAACATTAATAATTAAAATAATTAATAAATAATATAATTTATAATTAAAATAAATAATAATTCAAATAATAAACTCTAATTTTAAAATATCAGACAAACGTTTAAACAATCACTGCTCAACAAATATTTATTGTCTTAATTCAGATTAATTACTTTTTCGAGTCCACTTGACATCATCAGAAAATATTTTTATTAAAACATTATTTTAAATATTTGATTAAATTAATATTTCTCTAAATATTCCTTGTTATTTGTATTCCTACTAATTAATCATTTTCTACCTGAAACCCTCGAATTTCTGAAATTGTCAGTTGAAAAATCACAGGAATATTCTCCTATACTTAATTTTGTATTTCAAGTAACTTTAAATATTTCAAATTAATTCAAATATTGTAATTAATTCAAATACTATGATTAATTCAAATATTTCAAATTAATTCAAATATTATAATTAATTCAAATACTATGATTAATTCAAATATTTCAAATTAATTCAAATATTTCAATTCCAATCCACGCCATTTATTTCTACTAATCGTCTCATCAACTTGCTTGATTTTGAAACAAACCAATGAACGTAATCAAAAATTCTTTCATTTCTTAAAATTGTTAAATTCTATAAGTACACCTGGGTTTTAGGAGATGATGTTATCAAACGATCGACGTATTGGAATTTCTGGCTTTGGAAAAATAAACAATGAATCATCATCATCGCGGTCGTCATCATAATCGCCATCATCATCATCATCATCATCATCATCATCATCATCATCATCATCATCATCATCATCATAATCGCCATCATCATCATCGTCATCGTCGTCGTCATCGTCATCGTCATCGTCATCGTCGTCATCATCATCATCATCATCATCATCCTTTGAAACAGGATTAGGCGATAAAAATGAAATCAAGAACGCTCCAATATGTTTGCAGAAGCATTTTCCCTAGCAGACGTGTTTGTGTTTGGCGGAGGACGTCATCGCTTTTGTTTTCGAGTTCCAATTGGAGCCTGATATTCGAGTTTAGAGGCTTCCAGGAAATAAACGAGAAATAAAATTGGTTCTTTTTTTAAATAAATTTATCATGTGATGCCATTTGTTAGGTATTTATTGATTAATTTCCAAATTATTGAATAAATGAATTACATCCGAAAAGATTGGAGAGAATTACTGATTAAATAAAATCTAATTATAAACATAATGTTACTTAAAAGTTACGATGAAAAACATTTAAACCGAATTAATTAATTTGAAGAAAACTTACGGATTCAAAACCCAAAAAACTTTAAATTCATTCTCGGAGATGAATGAAACATTATGATCGTTTCCAATTTTCCAATCGGATAAATGTGGCGCCCTCTATTTAAAAAATATTGCAATGGAAGTAATTGGGTGCCATGGTAGGCCGTCTGGGTGGCAGATGACAGAACAAAAAGTTGCAAGTAAAACACAAAGGAGACCGATGGATTGGCGCCAGAAATATTGACGTCTGCTTGGAAAATGCGCTGTGATTTGTCGCTCTTTATGGCTGAACGTGTGTTCTGGGTTCAAGCTGAATATCAGCCATAAATGTTTTTATCCATAATATTTTATTATTTATTTATTTTACGATATTTTAATCTTAATGAAAATCTGAATTTATCGGAACAATAAACTCTTATTCACGGTAATTACATTATCTTCACTCCGGTGAAAGTCATTTCGTTAATTGTTGCCGATATAATAAAAAAAAAAAATAATAATAACAACAACAATAATAATAATAGAAATAATATAACAGTAATAACATCAATAATAATAACAATAATAATAATAACAAATCATAGTTATATGCATAAAGATATGCATAAAGTTATAAAGATTCCACTAACAAAATAACATCGTGTCGAAAATAGGAAATCTTCAAAGAGTAAGCACAGCGCAGCATCTGATTCTGTTGGATTCCAGGAAACAAATCCACATAATTCGCATTCCTCCTTCGACAGTCATAAACATCAGTTTTGCTCATCCCGTTAATTTTTACGTCCTTCAAATACAAATTACCTGCCCTCAAAGAACTGGAGTATTAGGACGTTGCTCCCGCAACGGGAATCGAACCCGCGCCACCATCGCGAGAGTTGAAGTCTCAAACCACGCGAGAGCACAACGCTCCTCGCTTTACTTTTTCCTGGACTAGCACTCGAGTTTAAAGTTCGTGTGCGATTTAGGGAAAGCTGAAAGTTGGAAAACTTGAAAGTCTAAAATTGAAAATAGCATGGTTTACCAACGGATGGCACAGAGAAAGATGTGTGCAAGTTTCAAGTCGCTATCGACTTTCAGCGTTTGGGAGGAGTTCTTGGGACAGATAGACACGTACACGTATTAGCTGGTTTATATTACAGAAGAGAAGATTCAAAAAAGAAAAGAAAAAAACACAAAAGTTTAAAAGAACATTTACAAACAATTTGATCATTAAAAAAGTAAAACTGTTTAAATTGGAATTAAGATGCAAAATAAAATGAAGAGAACCAATAAATGCGATCACGTGATGGTGAGAAGCGGGAAGAGTGGCAGACGACTCCAGGAAGCAGTTGTGTTGATGTTGCATGTTTCCTTTTGACCACTATAACGTTGTTATCCACTTTAGGTTGAATATTAACATAATAATCATTAATAATTATCATTATGCATTATTATATTATAAATGCGAGTTACGATTATGGGTCAAATAATAATATTGTTATTATTATTTAATATTGTTATTATATTATGTTATTATATTATGTTATTATTATAATATTGTTATTATTATTATTTCGTAATAACATATTTATAATGAAATCATTTTTTATAATATTCATCATTTAACCAAGATTTGTCTTCATATTTCTCTATGTCAATTTTTTTCAAGTGCGTTTATTGTGATTGTTATGACCTTGTTGACCTTTAAGGTCAACCTTTCAAACATTTCACAATTAATTCAGAAATTATTTTATCAGCTTTTTAGCAAAAAAAATTTGAACTTCTCTCTGTCGCCAACTTCTAAATCAGCTGGCATTCGTTCAAATTTTGTGACGGAAATTCGAAACATCGACCAAGGATTCCTGAGACCCCTCTTCCTCCCATCCCCCTCTCCTCCCCCTCCCCCCTCCTAAATTTCGATTGGTGCTGGTTGTCATGGTAACGAATGGTATTTGCTTTGA
The DNA here is from genome assembly GCA_011800805.1 of Hirudo medicinalis. Lineage (NCBI taxonomy): Eukaryota > Metazoa > Annelida > Clitellata > Hirudinida > Hirudinidae > Hirudo > Hirudo medicinalis. The sequence goes on from MPNW01000465.1 coordinate 229,007, forward strand.
AAGATAATAATTGACCACAAAAGTGAATGACAAATGAATGAGAAGTTGAAAGTTATTTTTTTTTTTTTTTTTCGAAAACTTGCGTCCTTCCTCCGTGATTATTTACATGTTCTTGTCGATTCTAAGATTTCAAACTTCAACAAGAGGTCACTGTTGCAATGATAACTTTACACAACGTTAAGCAAATGATAACTTTACACAACATTAAGCGAATGATAACTTTACACAACATTAAGCGAATGATAACTTTACAAAACATTAAGCGAATGATAACTTTACACAACATTAAGCGAATGATAACTTTACACAACATTAAGCGAATGATAACTTTACACAACATTAAGCGAATGATAACTTTACAAAACATTAAGCGAATGATAACTTTACAAAACATTAAGCGAATGATAACTTTACACAACATTAAGCGAATGATAACTTTACACAACATTAAGCGAATGATAACTTTACAAAACATTAAGCAAATTACGACATCAAACACATCACAAAAGTTACACTCAGTTCAGAAATAATAGATTTTAACAGCTCTTACCTAACGATCTAATCCTACTTGATGCATTCAAAATCTACTTATGCAAGCATTTATTTTATTTCAAAATTCTTGGCATTAAATATTAAAATTTATGTGAGCATTAAAGGAGAAATAATGCGAAAAGTATTCCGCTTGAGGTTTTATTATTCGGAAATGTATTTGTATTTTTGCTCCAAAAGAACCTTAAATGTTGCTGAAAATTGTTGCGGGTTTGATGGCGACGTGAATGTCCGACGAAGCAATGTTTAGGAAGAACATAAATGCTGGTAAATTCTGGTAAATGCATGTGAATGGATGTGAATGGGTGTGAATTTAAATGAGTGTCAGTGTGAATGAATGTCAATGCATTCAAAATGAATTCGAAATGCATTGTGATTCTCAAGTTGTAATTAAAAATTTGTGAAAAATGATTAAAACAAATGACTTGATTGATGTTGGAGATCCTCTGATTAACTTAAGCGTGATTGAAAATGATTGATTCAAAGTGGATTGACTGTTGTTTTTGGTGTTTCTAAAAAAAAAAAGAGAAAAACAAATTTCGCAATATCCTTGGAAATGATTTTATAATTTTCTACTTCGGAGCCCCTGTTATTGTGCTGCTATTTCTCTCGATGACGAATTAATTTTACTAATTAATCGATTTTGAGACGCAAAACGATCGAAATTAATTAACAAAGTGAAAATCATATGAACTTCAAAATAAAGTGAAATCAAATATTTAAATTTTTAAATTATCACCTGCAACCAAATTCAATTAATAAAACCATTTAGTTAAAAATATAATAATAATAATAATAATAATAATAATAGTTATTTATATGGCGCCATGTGCAGTCGTTATTCGTTATTCAAGTTATTCGTCCAAATGTTGACTTCATTCTGGAACGATTCGAACATCGGAAGAGTTGATTGAAACCGATTGATTGACAGGTTGAAGATTTCCAGATTTTAATCAAGTTATCATCGATTTTTTTTTTAAGTAGATTTGCCGCCTCAAATTTCTCTAAATTTTACAACTGTCTGGACGTAAATATTTTAGCAAATTTATATTTTAAACCGAACATAATTTTTTGTCAAAATTAATGTCGTATATTTTTATATTTTGAAATCACTTATGCACTCAAAAAGTTCACATGTATCTGAAGTCGTCGTATAGGGTCACAAGGGTCACAAGGGTCGCAAGGTTCGCAAGGTCACAAGGGTCACAAGGTCGTACATACTCGATTTCTCTCTAGAAATCATTTCAAGATATTACCGTGGCTTTTCAATTTCTCGTTCAAACATCTCACCAGCAGTCAGTCGTCCTCATCAATTATCAAACTTAATCATCTTCAACCAGATCACGACTTTAGCGAAGACTGCCGCATCCGACCAGGATTTTCCAGACTATTGAGGGACTCTGATCATCTTTTCTTGTCTTTCATCAGAGCCTGATTGATCGCTTCCTCCCGACATTAGAAGGAGTGCACATCTAATTTCCAGGGGCAGTTTCGTGTACTACTTCACGGATATTTCTGCATCGTGTCCATCAAGCCACTGCTTCCTTGCTGAGGAGCTGGAAACTTGACGCTTAGTACTTGATACTTGGTGCTTAGTACTTGATATTTAGTAAGTACTTGATACTTGGTGCTTAGTACTTGATATTTTCAATGCTTTGATTGGAATTGTGCTGTTGAACGTTGAAGTAAAGCTCTTATAAGTGTTGGAATTGCGTTTGGAGAAAGAAAATTGTCGTGTTAATAATAATTATTAGAAATATCATAATATTTCTATATAATATAATTATTATATTATTAATATAATTATTATTAGAAATATAATAATAATAATAATTATTAGAAATATCATAATAATAATTACTAGAAATATAATTATTAAATATAATTATTAGAAATATTATTATCAAATATTTATCACAACAAATTTATTTTAACAAATTTATTGTAACTGATTGATTATTATAATTATTTTATTATTGCAAACATACCTCAAAAGTGTTGTTCGTGTTTGTGTTAGTATTGCAAATATACAAACAATTGGATCAGATAATAAGGTAATATTTTTGAGCGAGCTCATTTTAGATCATGCCATATTCGAATGAAGAATTTAACAAATCAACACAAACGGATCCACAACTTAAATACCAACAACAAGAATAGAAGAGAAGAGATTTTGCAATCACAACATACAAAACATATTATATGTTAAACGTACAACGTTATTATGCAAAACATATTGAAGCCCAACTAAGAATGACGACATGATCAATCATTTTTAATATTAATTGACTTGAAAAGACATATTTAACAAGAAATAAATACATAGTACATAGATTACTTGTAATGTGCTAAAATAATAATAATAATAATAATAATAATAATAATAATAACAACAATAATAATAATGTTATTATAATATATAATAACAACTGTATTATAAAAATAATAACAACAATAATAATAATAATAGCATTAATAATAATAATAATAATAATAATAATAATAATGATAGATAAGGAAGTAATAAGTAACTAATTAATTAACTAACTAAATACCTGTGATGGTGATGTTGGAGGCAGTCAGACAAGTGATCAGTAGCAGTGGAGTCCTTACGAAAAGTTGACTTCTTGTTCTTCTGGACCTCCAACGAGCAGGTGTCCCCATCATTTCAATCAATTTCAAGACGCGATTTCACTCCAAACTACTCCATTTTGTCTTTTCAGTTCTTTTCAGTTCTTCTTTTCATATCTTTCCTGTGGAGGAATTAATTAATTAGTTAATAAATAAGTTTTATTTTTGTCTTTTTAAGTTAATGGTTTTTTTTTTATGAATGCAACTATCAAACGATCCAAGAACGATGTTTGAAGAAAGTAAATCTATTGACATGCTTGAAATGAATTGAATTAATTAATTAATTAATTAATTAATTGAATTTATGTGAATTAATAAATTAATGTTAGAAGTATTATTACGTAATATGAAGCTGTATGGATACAACAAAGTAACATCTTTTATTAGGTTCTAATAAATTATTGATTCCCGGATAAATTGACTTCCTCGTACAACACCTAAACAGCACACCATTTCTTTCAACATTCTTTCAACATTCTTTCAACATTCTTTCAACATTGTTTCAACATTCTTTCAACATTCTTTCAACATTCTTTCAACATTGTTTCAACATTCTTTCAACATTCTTTCAACATTCTTTCAACATTGTTTCAACATTCTTTCAACATTGTTTCAACAATGTTTCGACATTACTTGTTAGAAACTGCGGAATTACGAAATGAATTGAATAAAATGCATTAATTTTAAAATTTCTTCCGATCTTCGTGCTTCTTGAAAATGTATCTCCACGGCAACATCGTCTCCATCACCCACTCAAAGATGTGCCTCTTATTTAAGAAGTTCTTGCGTGCGGATGCACACTTGCATCACTTGCACACTGCATTCTTTCGATTCAACTTTCGACTTGATTCTTCTTCAAAATTTACTCAAATATAATGAAATTGTGATTTAAGAATTAATGATTATTATTATTATTATTATTATTATTATTAATATAAATAAGCATATAGTTATAATTTTTAATAATAGTTGCAATGTAATCATTTTTAATAATAACTTTAACAATTTAATAATTCATTTTTAATTATCTACAACTTGTATTACTAACTTTTTCTCGAGAATGAAACAAATAAATATTAATAACAAAATACGACGTCACAAGGCGCAGCTTGGCGTTCCGCACACGGCGGTAATAGAAACAGTCGTAATGCGTCGTGTTCGAATCCCAGCCTGAACTGCCACAAGCGCCTTTGTGAACGAGCTCTACTTAAATTGTTAACAAAAAAGCGCTTCTGATGCCATACTTATGGCGATTTACAAATAAAGTAAAGTTGCATTTACATTTACATTTACAAAAGGCGATTACTAGAAAACGAAAATAAACTGTTTGGACATTCCACGTCAAATGAACACAACATCTGACATCACCATCTTGGATTTTACTGAAATTTGGCACAGATGTTAAACTAGATGAGTACGTTAAAAAAATAAAATTATAGATTGTTTGTGTCAATCGGTGTCAGAATTATGGATCATTGAATTTTGCCAACAACTCTGATGGATGAGAGGTTGTAAGGTTGGTTCTACACAACTTAGAAAGATGAAATTTATAGAAGGATATTTATACAAATTAAAGGTATTTGAAGGCTCTATTTGAGCAACTTACTCAGAATATTTTTTTAAAATATTTAAAAATATATTGTCAATTAAACCCTTTAAAACCGGCTTAAATTAAGTTCGTACAAAAATTATTTATTGATTTAGTTTTTATGTATTCAGAACATTACAAAGAACACCAATACTCCAAAATTCAGATCGGGCACTCCTGTAGTAGCTATGACGTAGAGAATTTATATTATTATTGTTATTATTATTATTATTATTATTATATATTTATTATTGTTATATTATTGTTTATATAACTGAAAGTTGAGAATTCGCTAATCGTCTCATAAATTATTCAATAACTTTGACTTAATTAATTTCAAAATTAAATTAATTATAATTGTTGGCACAAATTTGTAATACATTTGTTCAAATATAGTTTGGTATGACTGCAGACTGGAACATGCTTATTTGATGTCGAGTGCCCTAATATTGAATTAAATGGGAAAGTAATTAACAAGTTAAAGTAATCGAATTACTTATTATTACGTTGTAATATGAATAAATAAAAATGTTTGGAAATCCTGCTAAGATATCTCCTGACGGCATTACAGAGAAAATGATTTCCTACCTATTAAAATAATAGCACAATAATATCCATTTTCCAAAATATTAACTTTGAAATAACATTGAAATGATTTTCTGCAAGCCATCAATTTGGAATCAGAATTGTAAAAGTCATTATTCCGAACCCAGCCATTGTACTCAGCTGTCTCGAAAGTTGCAATTTTAATGTCTTTTTGAATTGAAAAAAAATTGCTTTCAAGAAATTATGGTGACTTGGAAATCCAACGTAATGGAAAGACGAAGTTAATGCTGGTGTCATTCGGTTAGCATTCATTTCGCATTTATCGAAATACTGCTCTTCAATTTATCACATTGAATTTGTCATTCGAGGCATTTAAAGTTTCAGATTGTATTTTAAATAATAATTTTTTTTAATTCTGAGAAAACGCAACAAGCAAGAAGATAAAACATAAACAAAATAAAATATGGAATTTGAAACACAAAGAAATTATTCAAGTTTCATTTTGCGGCCAATTAACTTAATTAAATATTTTGAAACAACAAACTGGAAAGTAAATGAAAATAAAGTCTCGAACAATTTTACATTTCAGAATAAAAATAAACAAATTAAAAATTTCAAAACATTTCTGCAAAAGTTACAAATAATTGAGACCATCCTCCCCTCTACCCTCCCCCCCAAAAAAAACATGTGACATTTTGCAGCTGAATATGAGAAGATTTTTCACGATTAATTTTGTAATTCCCGTGTGATGTGAAAATAAGAAACCACCCCAGGAGACCCTCTTGGGGAAATCAAGAAGAATTTCGATGTCATTTGGACGTTGGGCTGCCACAACAAACTTCGTCTCAAAACTCCATTTGTGGGAAAACATTTTAAAAATAAAAACATTTTAAAAATAAAAAAAATTCGAAAACTAAATTAAATTTTGTTGTCTTTGATTCTCTAGGCTTGCGTTTTCCACCTCATCCAGTCATGGGAAAGCCATTAATCCAGGTTTGCAGGTGTTATATGTCCTATTATGCTCCCGTGTGCACGTAAATCAATCGTTCCAGCAACATCTTTTCTATTCAATCGTTCATTCGTTCGTTCGTTCGTTCGTTCGTTCGTTCGTTCATTGAGAAGTTAAATGATGAGATAAGCAGGTGCTTTGATTTTCTTGTTTTAATTTCGTGAGACTCCGTCAACAAATATTTTCAACCTTACTTTTCAATATTGAGAAATAAAAATATTGCAAAACAGGAATAGAAATTATGAAGTTAAAAAACTTTTTAATTTGTATTTGCATTTATTATTATTTATTATATTTAGAGATTTGTTGTAGGCATGTAATTCTCTTGTAACGATAGCATAACCCATGTAATAATAAATAATAATTTATTTAAAAAATAATGATATTATTAATAAGAAATAATTATTATTATATTAATTATCTATATTTAAATTTATATATCTTATATTATTACAAAATTATTACATTTTATATATTTATATATAATTCTTACATAATGTACAATACATAATAATAAATATATAATAATTTATTATGCAATAAATACTAATTATTATTAATCATTAATATTTATTATTGTTAATATCTTTACTAAATCTTCCTTTATTATTTGTTCAAAATGTCCTCAAATAATCAAATAATGTTTGGACTGGCAATTTTTCACAATTCAAGAGACGTTTTACAACGACAACATAATCACGTTAAAGGCTAATTAATATTAATAAGCATTAATATCTGCGAATATGATAAATTATGATGGGATGTGTTTGAAAATATTACAATAATGCAATATAGAATGTGAATGTGATCAAAAACTTATAGTGACTTCGAATATAACACGCAAATGGCAACTAGTTAAACAATCAACGTAACATAATTTTTTATTTAGATTTGAGAATCAAAAGCAGATCTTGGTTTTTTTGATTGAGTTCCAAAAAGCAAACGAGAAATGTTATTATAATTATAATAATTACTAATTATTAATTACTAATGTCAGTCTATTTTAACAGCAATTGACATTAATAACAATGTTATTATTGTTATAATATGTCCTAATAATAATGTTATTATAGTTATAATATGTCATAATAACAATGTTATTGTTGATATAATATGTCATAATAACAATGTTATTGTTGTTATAACATGTCATAATAACAATGTTATTGTTGTTATAACATGTCATAATAACAATGTTATTCTTGTTAGCAACAGCAGCGAACATTCCCCTGAATATTGCCTTAGAATTGGAATTAACGCATTCCTGACCTAAACGATCAAAAGGCTCTTAAAATTTTATGACCTCATTTCGTATCCTCCATTTATAAAGATTTATGGACATCACCGGCTCCAATTTCATGCCGGATATATTTGCAAATGTCACAAAATATTATCAAAAATGTTGTAAATATGACGAATAATATTTCATCGATGGCATGGCGATTTATACGTTTAAATGTGATTATTAATATATTCGGCAATAATGGCCGTATTTATTTAATTAAGAAATTAAAATATTTTAATTAAAAATAATATTATAGCAAAACACGTATCTGCATTTGAATTGCAATGCATTTGCAGAATTGCAGAATTGAATTGCACAAATTTGAAAATCGAAAAATTCAGGATAAAAAGAATATTTACAACAATAATAAGCAATAATTATATGTAAGTACAACCTTAAAAGTGACATAATTAAATATTTTATTACACGAGCACAAAACATGACCAATTAGCAGACCAACAAAATTGAGTGAAATTATTACTAAAAAACATTTACAATTCACAAGGAATAATAATAGTAATTAATAATTACATTAATAATAGTAATAATAATAATAATAATAACAATAATAATAATGATAATAACAACACAACAATAATAATAATGATAACAACAACAACAACAACAACAACAATAATAATAATAATAATAGTTAATTTATAATGCGCCATTTGCATAGCGTCAGAGGCGCCTAAAAACCTCGTTGATGGATTTCCATCCAAGAGATGAATGCTGCTCTAATGGATTGCTTTCTGAGGCTGAGTGTTGGTCATTGTGCGAGGACATATTTATTAATGTAGTATGTTGTTTACGATTATTATTATTATTATTATTATTTTTACTATTATATTTAATATTATTGTTATTAATATTAATACTATTATTATTATTACTATTGTTGTTATTAATATTAGTATTATTATTATTGTTATTATTGTCATCGTTAATAATAATAATAATTATTATTGTTGTTATTATTATTATTGTTAATATTAATATTATCATTATTATTATCACCACATTTTTGTCGTAAAACCGAGAAATCATGTTTTTTGAATTTATCATTTCATTGAATAGAGTAATTATTATGCTTTGATGATGCCTGGTATTTTGAGAATAACATTGAAATGCGGCAAAATTCATTGAAAATTTACCAAATTCAGGAGGAGCAAATATTTTGTTGAATGTTGATTTATCAAATGTTGAATGTTGATTTATCGAATGTTGAATGTTGATTTATTGAATGTTGAATGTTGATTTATCGAATGTTGAATGTTGATTTATCGAATGTTGAATGTTGATTTATCGAATGTTGAATGTTGATTTATCGAATGTTGAATGTTGATTTATCGAAAGTGGACATTCGATTCGTCGGAGTTCGTACAATATTTAATGTTTGTTCTTTCTGATTGCTTGGAAGATCCCTGTTAAAAATAAGCTGATGCTTTCTCGATATTTCAGTTGCCATTATTAAACATTCAATTCTTATATTTGGGATTCTGTTGCTATAAATATTGATATACTAATATACTAATATTTTAACAAATATTTGTAAATTTAAAAACATTCTAAATATTAATTGTAATATTGGTACTAATTGTTCTACGGATAATATATACAGTTATTATTGTATTATGTCATTATTATTATTGTTATTATTATTATTTGTCCTTATCCCGAATATTAATCCTAAAAAAAAATCTTTAAAATGTATAGTTTGTCAATCAATTTATTTTGCAGATCATGTTCTCATGATTAAGTTCCATTAATTGAGAGGGAAGGATAAGTTAGAAATTCATTGATTACGAAAATAATTCCAACATGAAATTCTTGACGGCATCTTCGATTGAGATTCGGGAATAAAAATTGAGTACAGAAATTATTGAGGTTCTGATATTATGAACTGCATCTTCAATAGACGAGGTTATTCCGGAGCGAATGGAATATTCAATGGAGTGGACATGTTGCATGGTAGATGGATCGACGGATGGATGAGTGGGTGGGTGGATGGATGGGTGGATGAGTAGGTTGATGAAGGATGGATGGACGGATGAATGAGTGGACGGACGGACGGGTGAATGAATAGATGGATGTTGAATAAATGTATGGATGGACGAGTAACTAGATAAACGATAGTGGTCTGGGTGAGTGAATGGGTGGATGGCATGGCCAGCGATGGTGAACGTTATTAAGTCACGGGACAGAAATAATCAGGAGAGACTTTATGAAGCAGTTTTTACTGCTAGGTAATCCTGAGAGAAACAATATTGCAGCTTGTTTTATGTCGTCGAAACGAATTCCACACTGTACCCAGCGTGTTGTTGTTTACAACTGGAAAGTATTCCAAGCAGTAGTTGGCATTAATTGTTGGGAATACATATGACAGGTCTCCATCGATAGATGGATGGCTTAGAAACACTGCTTTATTTTAAATTTAAAAGTACAAGAAAATCATTTTGAAATGTTTCCAAGCTCTCAGAAAAACATTCTTAAGTTCAGCGGCTTAACAAGGGAAACGTTTGAAAACAACAAAAAGAGGTTTTTGAGAGAAGCCTTACTTCAAACATTCTGCAAAGTCTTACATTTTTTTGGAAGAAAAATTGGATTGAATGACTTTAGATGGATGGATGGGAAGAAGGATCGACGATTAAATGGTTGAATGAATGAATGAAGGAATGGTGGATGGATGGATGGATTGATGGATGGAGAGCGCCAGGAGTTCAAACGGGTTTAAAGAAGAATTTGTGACCTATTGGTCTGGATAGCCAAATTTCGAATCAGTTGTAAAGAAATTTATTTACATTTAACGGAAAAGAAGAAAATGAAAAAATTCTCTCTCAGTTCTCTAAAATATCCTCTGCAATGCTTGAATAAATACAGATTCTGAATTGATATCAGAGGGTAACAACATGTGAAAGTCACAAACAGGTGAGGCCAGACCAGATGCGAGAATTTAAGAAAATAATTTAGAGAAATAAAACATTTTATTTCAAGTTCATGCAACTCAATAATCATTTGGAATCCCAAGAAGGATTGCAATTGATTGCAGACTTTATCCCTAAATGTCCCTAAACATTTCTAAGTATCCACACACATCCCTAAGTATCCACACACATCCCTAAGTATCCCTATGTATCCTTAAGCATCCCTAAGCATCCTTAAGCATCCTTAAGTATCCCTAAGCATCCTTAAGTATCCCTAAGCATCCTTAAGTATCCCTATACATCCCTAAGCATCCCTAGGTATCCTTAAGCATCCCTAAGCATCCTTAAGTATCCCTATACATCCCTAAGCATTTCTAAGTATCCTTAAGCATCCCTAAACATCCCTAAGTATCCCTAAACATCTTCAAATAAACTTTGAAGGCAGGGCCAGTGAAGCAACAGATGATAGCTTCATTTAGCTTTATTGGCTTCAAAAGATTGAGTGAAGAAAATAAAAACTATCATCTTCGAAAAACAATTAGTTCCCGTGCATGGCTTCGTTGAAAGAGATTAAAATTCCTGTGAAAGGAAAACACTCAGAGATGAACATATTAAAAAAAGAACATTTTTTGGAAATTAAAGGTTTGAAAATCAGTAATAATAATTAAATTTGAGGTTTTTAATTAATAATAATAATAATTAAAGTTGAGGTTTTTAATTAATAATAATAATAATAATTAAAGTTGAGGTTTTTAATTATTAATAATAATAATTAAAGTTGATGTTTTTAATTAATAATAATAATAATTAAAGTTGAGGTTTGAAAGTTTAACGGAAAAGTTAAAAGTTCCATGCTTTTCAGAAAAGAGGCCAATTGACAAATCGAGACATAAAAATAAATAAATTAAAAAAATGAATTAAACTCGTTCTTTCGATTGAATTAATTTAAACGGTGGCCAATAAATTTGTGGAAAATAACCATTAAAATGATTAATTGACTCGCATCTCATGGGTTTCCGCATGAATGAATTTTCAGGAAACAATTCACGCTCCGTTGAACGTCAGATAAATTTAAACCTGCAATATGGTGGAAGTCAGCCAAATAGGCGAAGAAGATTTAATATTAATCTTAATAAATCAATTATCATCATCATCACCATTAATTATACTATTTATAACAGAATCATCATCATCACCATTAATTATAATGTTAATACCAGAATCATCATCAACATTAATTATAATATAATATTAAAAATTATTTATATTTTAAGTAACAATTGCAAGTTAATGAGTAATGAAACCTGAAAGCACCCGAACATCGTGAAGAATAAAATCATCAGTTGAATGGGATTCAAAATATTGTTGTCTTCGTTATCGTTGTTAATGTCAAGAAGTCATCGTTGTTAATGTCAAGAAGTCATCGTTGTTAATGTCAAGAAGTAGTTTGCTGGTTCAACTAATTAAATGGGATTAAACTAGAAATTTGTTTACTTTCAAATGATATTTGTCGTTAATTACATTTCTTAGCAGATGATTTTTCAGATTTCTTGAAATAAGTCGATTTTTCTTTCTGCCAAATGACATTGCATTGCTGAGAGTCAGAGGAATGACAGGAAAGTCTCCGATGCAAATACTTGGTCCGTTATTGCGTATTTTTTGTACAAACTCGTCCAATATTGGCTGCTAGTAATTCAACAAGAATTATGCCGTTATTAACAAAATATTCGCATTCCTTGGTCAAGAATTCTTATTCTGAAGTTCTTTCATCAAATTTTCTTGTGGAACAACAACGGATGACTATCAACTGAGCTGTAAAATTATGACTAATTATAATAATAGCAACAACAATAATAATAATAATAATAAAAAGAAGGAGAAGATCAAAAATTAGAATAAAGCATGAAGTTGTAAGTTAATACTTAAGTTACAAATAATTAGATAATATTCGCAATAATTTGATGATCGATGTTGTAATTTCATTCGACAAAAATTAATTTCAGTTAATAAAAATACAATCACGTAATTAAAATAATATTAATTATTATTATTATTTAAAATTATTTACGTAATAAAATTAACTGAACTCGAGATATTTTTCAACTTGGATATTTTTGTGATTTTAAATCAGATTTTAAAAAATAAAAGAAAAGAAGTTGATATTTCAAAGAATAACAAAATCGTGTCCACCTCGTGAGAACTAGTTAAACTGACCAGGTAAAAGTCAGGTGCAAAGCAAAGATTAAGCGGGAAAACAGCAGGTGAAATAAAATGGAACAGCGCATCAAAGACTTGAGAGATTTAAGCGAATTATTTCTAATTTCCGTTTGTAAAATCTTTTTATTTTGCTTTACTATTTTCATTTTTATTAATATTTTTACTTTATCTTCTCGATATGATGTACGACTGACTTTGAATCCTTGGGAGATTTTTTGAACGTCTGAGGACATAAAAATCACATCGACTCCGAAATCACGGCTTATCTCGCAACTCTTTATCCCTCACAACTCCATGTTATCTAAAATATAAATATCCTTAAATTTATGCTTTTTGTGTTTCTACTGTCGAAATTATTCTTTTCTTTTTTTTTTTGATTGCTTTTTAGACATGACGATGCTGTAAATAAGGAATCGAACAAATGTAAATTAGAATGTTTTGTTTCAGTTAAGGAATAAATTATTATAAATTATTATAAACACCTTCGATGACATGCGAACAGTCAGAGATAAATAGTCTTAATTATTCCATAAAACTTCTTTAATGGTCACAAATTATCCATAAAACTTTGGAATCAGTCTCTTTTCAACGGAGTAGATATTGGCGGGATTTCCAGGCAAATTAACAGACGACTATTACCAGGGTCTCCACGGAAAACTGTTCGCTTGTCTATGGCGAGGAAAAAGTTGGATTTATTTTTTAAACTAAGGATCGAGAATTTCACTGTTTTCAGTTTTAGAAATTATGATTAACTATAATTACGAATAATTATCCGAATAATTTCCACTCGTAAACATTTGCTTAAAGCGTCAAGCATTGATTGCCGTTGGAAACTTTGGTCATCTCTTTAAATTCTTTGGAATTTGCTTTATTTTGAATTTCTGTGAAAATAAAGTGCGAGGGCCTCATAAATACTGCATTTCTAATAACTGTACATATTTGTAAGAGACACTTTATTTTGATAATAATTAATTAATAATTAATAAAAATAATGATTATGATAAAATAATAATCATAATAACTTAAATGGTAATCATAATGACATAAAAATATTTACAACAACATAAATAATAATAATAATAATTACAGTAACATAAAATAATAATTATAATAACTTAACTAAGTAATGAAACTTTCCCCAGTAACTCTTTGACTTGACAAGTCATGAAAGCATCCTTTTAGTGCTGATGGTTCTTAATTACAGCTCTTCCGATGTGCACAATTCTCTCTCATCCCATGGAGAGGTGGACGTGCTGTGTTTAAAAAATTTAAATTATTAAAATAATAACAATTGTAAATCATGAATATGAGTCGCGAGAGGACACAATTTCAAAGTTCGGTGAAATAAATTTTCGACAAACATTGCCAAATATTCCTTCTGCAATAGGATCGTCAAGCCATGGAATGAACTGCCATGTGAAATCCTAAACTCAAATACTGTTTCTCACTTTAATTAGTTAATACTTTGACTTTAATAGTACTTAACAAGTACTCGATTATCCTTGCCTTTCGGAGCGGCTTGCGTTCTTCTCTTTTGTATCGTAAATTGTACAGACAGTGGTCTCGATAATAATAATAATAATAATAATAATAAAACAATAATAATAATTTATTTATATGGCGCCGTAAGCACAGCGTCAAGACCCTTCAGTTTGTTGAATAAATAGTACAGTATAATATTATAAAAATGGAATTATCATAATAATACCAATTGTAACTCATAAATATTGCCATCATTTGAAATTTAAAATTATTTTAAAAAGTTGACCATGACTTGACCTTAAAATGATTACAATGTTGAGGAGCACGACAGAGGTGCTGGTGATGATTATGATGACTATGCCGTGATGCTGATGGTGATGATGGTGGTTATGATGATGGTGGTGATGGAGAAGATAAGCACACGTTGTAATCGGAGTAAGCAATATGGAGCCTGGACGTTGATGATGATGATGATGATGACGACGACGTCGACGTCGACGATGATGATGATGGTGGTGGTGATGATGATGATGGTGGTGATGATG
>MPNW01000466.1:0-24209 GCA_011800805.1 Hirudo medicinalis
CCACCAGCTTTCCGTCGGCCACATCTTCGGCCTTGGCCCTCAACTGGGCATCGGGGAGTTTAGCAAGTCGAACCGGTTCCCTGTTGCTCATCGGAGCAATGCCGATCATCCCGTTCGGAGTCATTCTCGGAGTCTTGCCAACGAGAGCAATCTCAGAATCTGGATTTGAGGGCAAGTACTTGCTTAACACTTATGGTTAAATGCAATATTAAACACACACTCAACCACATTATTTATTTTCTTATTCTTTTTTTAAGAAAAATTGGTTAATTAGAGAAAAATAAATGCAATTTCAAACACCATGGCAAAGCATAACTCACCCAGATCATTAAGAAGGATGCCTGGATTAAGAAAAAGAATAATATTGTTTAATGTGAAGGAAAATGTTTCAAAAATCAATTCAGCCTCACTTGATTCTTTTCGAGCCAAGAACATGAAATAAAAAGAAATGAATTAACATGAGAAAAGCGCTCGAATTCCTTGACTGAATAAAAATTAATTACAAGGTGGATTTAATTTAATGTTGTTAGATTGAGCCCATTTAATGCTGAGATTGTTAGTTAAACTTGTTAGTTTATCAGTTAAAAAAGAGATTGTTAGTTAAACTTGTTAGTTTATCAGTTAACAAATGTACATGAAATACATGCAAGTCTACCTTTCTTTGGTGGTTTGATAAAGTCCTTTGCCACTTGAGTGTAGCTAAAATTCTCTGAGTTGAAAAATGGTGAGCCATAAGTTAATGACATAAGAATTGGTGGTTTGGTTAAAAAAATGTAACATAAAATCTTCAAAATAGTTTTGCTGGCATTTTATAAGTCAGATTCACCTGGTCTGTGGTAATGTCTGGGAGAACTTTCGGATGTGTTTATGGAGGAAACCTTCTTCATCGGAGATGTCAGGTGCTCCAAGTAGGAAACGTTGTAGAACTTTCCAAACCCAACTTGAGAAATGTCGTGCTTGGTTGTCAAAAATTACTTGGTTACAATGAAAATAACACAAGTGATTGATTAAAATGTCTTGTATTTAGATGCTTTCCTGAAAACCTTGATGAAATGACTGATGAGATGTAAAGTAGTCATCAATTTAGGAAGATCAGTAGATTAGACTTTAGTTTACTTTTGCTGGTTCCTTATCGACTTCGAGGGTTTCTTCAGCTTTACTTCTGCCTTCTTCAAATTCTAAAACTGCACAATTGTAAATATATCCAATTAGTTTCCTAGTTCTGAAATCAAACCACCATTCCTTAGGAGAATTTAACAAATTTTTAATTTAAAAAAAAAACAACAAAACAAAATTCTAAAACCTGGCTCATAGACTTCATTGACATTGTCTTCATCAAAACAGTCAGAACAGAGAAAATTATTTGCAGCATAAGTGACTTTACTTCCAGTAGGGAGAACTTTGCTGTTTAATGTTGTTTAATGTCACGTCGTCAACATTGCAATCGTAATGACACAACAAGAGCATGCAAAGAACCGACACAAAAAACGGTTACCTGCAGGACGAGCAGGTGAAACAATCTTTGTGAAACACAAATCCGAGAGCAGTGGCTACTTCTCCCTCAATATACTTGAGACATGACTTGCATTTAGTGCCAAATAATTTTGTGTAATCAGCTTGGCAATAAATATCATCATCCTTTGCATAGAAGTCTGATGTTGACAGCTGCAATCCACATTCTGATGCAGAAGATATTTCAAGTTAGTAGAAAACTGATAAAAGTTAAGCAATTGTACATTGCTCTTAAAGTAATGACTTGGCAGAATAAAAATGCTTTGTTTAACCACAGGGTCAGACAACGAAGATTTATTAGGCAAATTAAATCTTGCAACATTTTTTAAGGTCTCAAGAATTATCAGTGAATAGTTATGAGATATCTACAAAAAGATCTCCAGACCATGTCAGTCATTTAGTACTCTTGCCATACATTTTTTATAGAAAAACCTCCTAAGAAATTGCTTGCATGTGTTAAACAAACTCTGCTATAAAATCTAACATAGTAATCAGCTAGTTATTTTATTATATCAACATTCCATCATTTTATTATTTTGGTATATATCATATTGGTCTGTTCAAAATAAATCAAATCACTTAGTTAATTTCATTGCAAACCTTTACACAAGAA
Source organism: Hirudo medicinalis (assembly GCA_011800805.1). Lineage (NCBI taxonomy): Eukaryota > Metazoa > Annelida > Clitellata > Hirudinida > Hirudinidae > Hirudo > Hirudo medicinalis. Next base: position 2,126 of record MPNW01000466.1, read on the forward strand.
ACATTGCAAATGATAGTATCTGTCTCCAAATTTAACAGCTTCATCCTTGCAAGGTTTCAAACAAGAATGACAAAATAACTTCACTGCAAACAAAATTGTAGTGTATCAAAATTGCACTGTTCTGCCGCGCTGAAATTCGCCTTGAATACTAACTATCTCACTGTCTGATTATTATGAGTCACTAAAACGTCTCCAATGAAAACATTAAGAGCAGTTGTGGGTGCCTTCCAAATGAACTGATATTAGCATAATAAATTATTAAAGAGAATGTGTTTTAATTAAAGTTTAAATTGACAAGTGGATGTAAATTCGCAAATCTTAATAAATTCGAATGTTTCGTAAGAGATGAAAATAAATTTTTCGGCGTCGTTATTTTCGGACTTAGCACAAATTTATAGCGGCCTTCGAATTACTATTGACGTCGTATGTATATCCGAGTTCTTAATTTTGCAAATATTCATGTAGAATAAATTACCGATGGTTCAGACCGAAAAGATTTAAAGTTCTGAAGCTTCAACTGACTCAAGTTTAAACATGGGTAATGGCAATTGTTGGTACAAGTTGTTTACATGCTAAATTATTAAGACTTCAATTATAAAGACTGATTTAGATTCCAGATGTTTCCAATTCTCCAATTTAGATTCAAGGACGTCCAAAGTTAAGTTTAACGACGCCCAGGATGTTGAGGAAGGCGATTATGTGGAGGCTTATCTGGATAGGGGGACGATTATCGCAAACTTGGGTTTTTTACAAAGGGAGAACGTTTATCGCATCACAATACTTGCAACTAGTCTTTTGGGACAAAACCTGCGAGACACTGACCCAAAAAATGTGAATGTAACCTTCATTGAAAGTTCTCCAGATACTAAAAGTACGACTGAAAAATGAGTTTCAGTGGCTGGTAACTTAATGTTTGGTTGACGGGGGACTTAAGTTTGAATGAAAATAGAACATAATTTGAAATAAAAATTGGTAACTAATAATTATCGTTTAGAGAAATCGCATAAATTAGTCGTGGAACTAGCAGTCAAGCCTGAAATGGAACTAGCAGAAAGAGTAGCCTTAGTGAATAACGAGCGAAAGACTTACACCCTTTTGCTCCTCGCACAAGTACTTGGTATGACTGGTCTATCAGCATTACAAAAGGTTCTAATTTGAGTAAAAAATCAAGTATCAAATTGCAGAACCTAATCACGGCAGGGCAGCCTTAAAAAAGGGAGTCCATTGCATTTATCATCACAAGTCTCTTCCCCCTGGAAGGTGAATATAAAGAAATTTAAAAAACAGAAATGGGAGAATGGTTCTCAAAAAGCGATAAATTGATAGACTAGATTGGATATTAGGATATCAGGCATTAAATCACTTAATAATTTTAAAGACTGAAAACAGTTTTAAATGCGAATGTTAAGGTAATCATAGATTCGAATCAAATGATTTGGAACATTTTATTTTTCAATCCATTTAATTCTACCTCCATCAATTTTACATCTTACAATGCATACATTTTTCAGCCCTGATTCTGGTAGAAAATAACAGGAGCTTTTAATGGTTTGAAATTTGTAATACTCTAGATCAAGTTTTAAAATTTCAATTTGGCTAATTTCTTAAAATAATAAAGACCATATACACTCATAAACTCATTTTACTGGGAACAAATGTGTAATCTCATGTTATCCATCAGATTAAACAAATGCGAAGAAGCTAGCTGATCTCTGAGGACTCGTGACATTAAATTTAAAATCCTATTCAAATACTTTACATTTAAAAAAATTGCTTGATATTTTTGGTGAATTTTTTTTTAATGCAATAATTGTTTTGGTCTGTGAATATTGCCATCTATTTTGTTTTATGTTCAGTTTTGAGCATTAAATTAATGACCTGGACCATACTAAACAGAACTTTTGTTAAACCTATATTGACGGGGTAAAAATATACTTGGTACAATGTATTTTCCTTTGATAAAAATCAACAATGATTGGGGTCATCAATGAGTCACTGCTTTATATCCTTGAAGTTCATTTTTAAATATTTTGCGTTAACATGTTTATATAATATACTAAAATAAGCCCAATAAGTTATGTTTTCAACAGATGGGAATTAATTTTTGTGCTCAAAAATTGCTTCGCTTTTTTATGGTCAGATAATAGGGGAGGTTTCGAAACGAAACAGTTGTACAAAGACATTAGGACTTCACGCTCAGTATAATTATTCTAAATATAATAATTATATAATAATATATATTAATATACTGAGCGGCTTTCCATTGCCATACTTTGGACATACTTAATGTAAACATTTTATGGAGAACTTGATTAGTAGTCGGTATTTTTGAAATTAAATATTTTAGCAAAAATAATTATTAATTTCCTTAAGATCTAAGATCCAACAATTTGTCACTGTTGTAAGACAGTGGTAAGAGATGGTAAAGAGATTTTAAAATGTGAAAACGCGAAACTGCTGATCTTTACTTTTTGTAATTAATTATCTTAAATCGTCGTCTGCAACTGATTATACATAATTAAATTTCTCAAATGAATTAAGCTTAATGAAAAATTAATTATTTAAAAGACATTAGGAAATCCATAATAAAATTTGCTTTTAAGAAATTTAACATTGTAGTTATTTTATTTGGTTATTTGATTAAAGACCGTTGCATAACTAAAATGAATTGGACAAATTTAATGTTAAGCACCTACCTCTTAAATATCGTAAGCCCACCACTGTTTACTGTTCTCGGTCAACAAGATGGCGATGAGTGCCCGTGTTTTGCTGCCCGTTAAAGCGGCTTTGAGCTGTACTTTGCCGACATCATGGTATATTTTTAACGCATTTCCGATATATTTTTTTTATTGTGGTTTAAGAACATCACAAATTTCCGCATCAAAATGTTGATAAATTGATGTAGCATCAAGGTCATTTAGATTTATTAAAGCATGTTGCAAATATTGAGTCTGTTGAGTCACAATGGTTTTTTTTTTCAAAATGGTTTGCTTTTCAATTTGCAGTAGTCAGACGAGGAATATGGCTACTTTGAAAGCCAGTAAGTTTTTAAATTTGTTTAGACTGCCTTGTAAACACTTGGTGTTCCAGTGCAATTGACCAAATTTTTTGCATTTTACTAAAAATTCGTCTAATTTTAAGTCTCCATGAGATTGAAAGCAGTCAAAAACATTCAAAAGATCACCAAGTCAATGAAGATGGTTTCTGCTGCTAAATATGCCAAAGCAGAAAGGGAATTGAGGCCTGCCAGAACTTATGGACTTGGTGCTCAAGGTGTGTAGGTTTAAACAACATGAAATCCTCATCTTAAAGCTTAAATTAATTTAATCTCTCATCTAGGTATGTTTGATTCTACAGAATCTTTATGTTAATGTAATTGTCTGCTTTGAACAGCTTTCTATGAGAAGGCTGAAGTGCAGCAAGATGAGAAGAAGCCAAACCATTTGATTGTTGCTATGACTTCTGACAGGGGTCTCTGTGGATCTTCGCATTCTAACATCGTGCGTGCAATCAAGGCTGCTCTTCCCTTGAAGCCACAGGGTACCAATGTCAAGTTCATTGCCGTAGGTGACAAAGCCAGGGGAATGCTCGGAAGGTTGTCTGCTGTGCTTTTGCTTACTTTGTTGAGTTAAATTTGGAAAAGTGTTCTTGACATGGCTTTCTCACACTGGAATGTGGATTGCAGGTTGTACCCCGATAACATGATCATGCATTTTATGGATATCGGGAAGAAGCCTCCTTTGTTTGAGGATGCCGCCAAAGTGGCCATTGAGCTCCTGAAGCTTGGAGACGAATTCGATTATGGAGAGCTCTACTACAATGTTTTCAGGTGAGTTGCAGTCATTCATTTTGAGAATGGTAATGGCTAATTGCCTGCTGCCAAATATATGTATTCACATTCCAATTGTTTTTATGGTTTATTACTTGATGAGTTTCAAGAATATAATTAGAAACACAATTCCATTTACTGTGGCAGACTGTCGATCTCACTTGTTAAACCCATTCATAGTTTTTTCTAACTTTTTTGATTTTATGAATGCATTAAGCTATCATATTTGTGAGATTGTATGTGAATTTAAACAGGTCAGTCGTTGCTTACACGACAAAAGAAATGCCGCTCGTGAACTCTCAAAATTTCATGGGAGCCCAGAAGATGAACCTTTACGATAGCATCGACGAGGAGGTCCTGAGGTCCTACAGAGAATTCAGTCTTGCCAGTTTGGTCTTCTTTGCAATGAAGGAATCGGCTTGCAGTGAGCAGAGCCAGCGTATGACGGCCATGGACGGTGCCACCAAGAATGCAGGTTTGTGTTCAAGCGCTGCCAAGATGGTTTTGCATCATTGGATTTGCTTTTTTTTGATATGTTGAAAATACAAATAGAGGCTAACTTTGGCTGTTTTTGTTCCTCAGGTGAGATGATTGACAAGTTGACACTCAAGTACAACAGACAGAGGCAGGCCGTCATCACCAACGAATTGGTGGAGATCATTTCTGGAGCAGCTGCCCTCAAGTGATGATAATGATGGTGGTGGACGATCGAAAGAAGTTATCGTTATGATGTCATTGGATGTAGTCTAGTAGGAATGCAAATTTTCAGAGAATAATGTCCTTAGGTGGTCATCCACTACGTGGAAATATACTTTCGTTTGCATCGCAATTGAGCAAATAAAAGTCTTGCAATTCTTGTCATGTGCTCAGACATTCACTGGGGGAGATTTGAGGGGTTAGACACCGAGAAGGATGATTTTTGCAAGTTCTGGAGGAACATCCTATGCAAGATAATAAAGTAACTTTTGAATCGTGGAACGAGATAAAACTTTATTAGTCAATGTTTTGAACGTCAAAGGCAACACTTAGAAAATCGCATTCTTATAAAAACATTTCTCGGCAACAAAACAAATTTTGCAATTACATTCGACCATGTGATCCAAGCCATAGGATGTGGTTGAATTGCCATATCTGGAGCAGCTGCTAAGAACAAAAACAAGCAGCAGAGTTAAAATTCATTGATGCAGGAAGACTTCCCGCGAACGTTTGCCGCTCATGTAAATCGTTGTAATAAAAATATTCAAAACAAAAAAAATTTCTAGATCCCAGACAGATCTAGTCACTCATTAAAAAGTTTTGATGAAATTCTGCGCTGGTTTTCTATACATTCACGGAGTTTGTCTTCAGTTATGGCCAGTCTCTGCTCTACTATGGAAACAGTCTGAAATTGCAGTCTGAAGGTTTTGTCAAATGGACAAGATAAGTGTTCTTAACAAGCTTATATTAGGTTACATCAATATAATAAAAAGGATAAACTAGGTTAGCTCCTTCGATGAGGTCTCAAAGATCCCTAACCTGGGTCAAAATATTGAGCTGTCCGATGATGCGCTCGAGCGTGTCGGAGATTTGGGGAGGAATCAGCTTTTCCACTGACTTTTGTGATGAGGGTCTGAAATCCTGTTCGAGGATGTCGTGGTGGTTGTTTATGTTCATGCCCGTGACTGGTTCCGGTGACGGGGAGTCCAAGGACCTGCTGCTCGTTCTGCCATTCCTAAGGATTGAACTCATTGAAGGTTTGCTTTGACTCAAAAAGTCCGAGGGATGCTTCCTCAGCGGACCCTCGTAGCACCCGTCTGCCGTGTCGTCCGACAGGTCTCCATTGATCTGAAATTATTTTATAATTTCAAGTATTTTCTAATGAGATCATGAATCATTTCATCTGGTTATCTTGTTTGGTCAAAGGTATCAATAATGCTGAGTTTTATATTTGACTTTAATACATAAGCCTTAGGAATATCCTGAAATACATTATACCTTATTGTGGGAGTACGAGGGTGGACCAACGTCGGTAATCTGAGGGCTGAGGTTGTCCAAGGACTTGATCCTACTTGAAGATGAGTCCCTCAATGACCTCCTATGCTGGAGAGAGGAGTGGCACAGAGACCTTGGTGGAATGTCATTCACAGTAGGTAGAGGATCAGTCAGAGATTGCAATGATTGAAATTTGCTCAGAGAATGATTGGCATTCTTTTCCTTTTGGTCGATCTTGTCAAAGTTTGTCTTCCAGACGAGAACCTTGGATTCGATGGGTGTTTGAGTGAGTAGCAGCAAAATTGAGATGGAAACAACACTTTTCTTTAAGGTTATCATTGATTGCATGCAAGACTTTATTGTGATACACCATATTGTCTATAATTTCATTTAAAATCTACTTAACCATTTATCTAAGGTTCCCTTGTAAAAAATGAAAATTTAATTAAATGTTCCTTGCACTTTAACCACTTATTCTAAATAAATCATTTGTTTTCATAAGTTATATTTATTATTACTCCCATAAATAGAACTTTTTAGCATAGAAATGTCCTCACCTGTTGATCAACACTGCCTGAAGCGAACTGTTCACCTGTACGAGAAAAGGCAACCGCAGTGACTGCCCCCTGTTGATGAAAAGCAAAATTGAACGAATGCAAACTTTTATCAAAGCATAACCAAGAAATCAGATTTAATGGATATTTACTCATAAATTGTTTTAAAATTATGATGAGAAATATGACATCCATGTTCAAAATTCACATCTTAAACAATCCAGCAAATCTGGGTATCTCTATCAGAAGACACAAAAACATGATTAGAATGTGAGAAGCCCACAATGAGAAGCATTTACCTGATGTCCGTGGAGTGTGTAAATGAGTCTCCCCTCTAGCACATCGAGGATTTTGAGGGTCGAATCGTCAGAACAGGTGACCAGGTAGTTGCCGGAAGGGTGGAAGGAAAGGCCGTTGACCTGCACGGAATGATCTGGAAGGAGCACGATTACGCCAGATAGGCATGATATGATTGTAGCAATAATAACATAAAATGAGGTCAATGCTGAAACTTATATTCGACTTTTAATATGGTAGCCTTAGAAATATCCATTTGCCCCACTTTATCTAAATCATTTCTTCCCGATAGCTCATCAATCAAACCACCCTCACAATCAACCACTCGATAATCAATCAACTCACTCGTGTAGTGTTGCAGAAGCTTGTTCATCCTCACATCCCAGATTTTTGTGGATCCATCGGTCCCACCCGTGGCAATGCAGGTGCCATTTGGATGGAATACTACCTGAGTGGCATACCTGTAACCATATTGCAATAACGAATGATAAAAGTTAAACCATTCACACCCATGTCTNGTTTAGAAATATTGATGTCATGAGAAATTGTTCCTACTGAAATGAATTAATTTGGTAAATCATTTGAGATGTTTGCTTAAAAAACTTAAACCATAATGATGTCAACAAACGAACATAATCATAATTGGGTGGAAGAATAATTATTATATTTATGGTTCATAAATACTGAATAAATGACAACCTAGCTGAGCGAACCCAGTTCGTATGTTGATTGAGCGAAAACTGAAACTTCTGTCTGTGCACACTCCAGACCTGATTTGTCATCATTTAGAAATATTTAAATATGAATAATATATAATATTACATGATGTTTACAACTCACTAGTTATTCATTTGATGACTTCAACTTAATGAGTATAATTCTTTGTAGGAATTAAAGCGTCATAAAACCAAAAATGATTTTAAGAAAAATAATTCCGATCCACAAACCTTGACGGTCTTGTCGTCCGAGGCACTGCACAAGCTCTGACCATCGTGGGAGAAGTCCACCCATCGAACGGTTGCCGTGTGAGCCTTGAAAGGGGTGGATTCGCCCGTTCTGAAAAAAATGGACGTTAATTAACCACATACACATGCACCGTTCTGAAAATTAAATATGTTATACAACAATACTTTTTATTGTCATTGCATTACTGATTTGATCTTTTCAGAGTTTCTTTTCAAAGTTACTTTTCTTTTAAAGTTAGTTAAAGTCCAGAAATTGCAAATTATAAATCTGAGGCATGAATTGTAATTCAGTATTTGGGGTCTTAAAATGACCAATTAATGGTCTGAAGACGTACACAGTGGGTATCCACAACCGAATGGTTTTATCCCTCGAAGCAGACGCTACCAAATGACCAGATGGAGAGAAACAAACTGATGTAATGGCATCCTGAAATTCCCAGATTTAGTTTTTTTTTTGTAAATAAAAGTTAGTTACTTTATAAAAATAACTATTGTTAAATTAAAAAAAAACTAAAAATTAAATGACTGGCTTAATTAATGATCATCTAAAGTTATACTCAATTAAGATGCACTTAACTAACCTTGTGTCCGATGTATCTGTAAGCTCTCATTTGGTGCTTGAAGTTCCAAATCATCATGCGAGCATCCATAGAACCAGATGCTAACAAAAGATAAAATCAAGTCAGAAAAATGCTTTAGCAAACAAATCATTATCTAACAAAAAGGAACCAATGAACAAGAATTGAAATATTTTTCTGCAATAATTACAAGAGTCATCATGTTATTAACTCATCTTAATTTAAATTTTAATATGATTTTACCTAACTGCTTCATGTTGGGGTTAAAATGGACACTCGTGATGGCATCTTTGTGCCCTTTGAAATGCCTTTCTAAAGCTGGATCTTCCTGCAAAGATTTTGTGAATTTGTTTTACAGTAAATTGAATAAGCGACATAAATTGTATAAATGTCAATGGTCATTAAAAGTGGTTCAGTCTGTCCAAACTCATGGAAAACAAAACCCCGGGAATGTTAATAAACAATAACATTTGAAAGCGGCAGTTAAAGATATTTACCGAAAGTGACATTTCAGCTGATCTCTAAAAACTACAAGTGCAGAGAATATTTTTAAGGCAACCAAGGTACTGCGAAACAAAAACAAATATCGAAAGCGGCGGTACAAGAACCGACAAGTTTGTTGATCTTCAATCTTGTGTTGCCTAGCAGGCTGTTGAGTTTATAAATTAAGATTTTTTATTTGATTTTTTAATAAGTAAAAAGTATTATAAGAAACTCTTTTCATCGAAAACATTATTGCAACAAATGAGCATGCTTGAAGAAATAGAATGTCGATTGACTACCAAACCTGGCGAATACAATTAAATTATTGTAAATATTATCAAAAACGAAATAAATATGATATTATAAGCAAAAACCTGTTTTAACAGATTTTTTACTGAAAATTAGAAAGACTCATGAGCATTTATCTTAGTCTGGAATTTGTGAGAAGATAATAATTTAATCATTTGCATGCCATTTGGATCAATTTAGCCTAATTTTAATTAATACCTATTAAAGAATATACAGCATTCATTTTTTTTAATAACGAAGAAAGTAATAGCAGCTTGTTAGTCAATTTCACGAGAATAAATTCTGCAGAGCATCACAAACCAGACGAAACTGAATCATATTCAATGATATCATCAACATCTACAAGGAAATTATAACAACCACCGACTTGCAGGGGATAGCATAAATATTTACGGTCTCCTTCAAACAACCTCCGAATCAAATCATTTTTTTTATTTCCTCGCGATAACGCCCTCTGGGTCTTTTCCTCCTTTAAAGCATTTTGATTGAGATAAAAGTGCCGATTTCAAGGTGCCCGGATGAAGAGGCTTGCACGGTTATTTGAGCAACACTTCGGGTTATCTGTGGGGAATCTTCCCCAAGCAAGAACTCCAAGGTTTTTTATTTTTTAAGATAAACGATGAACTTTCCAGATATAAAAAAAAAAAATTGCAAAAACAAATAAAGTTAAAATTCTCCCTTTATTTCTAAACTGTTTATAATCTCCATCTTTTTTTTTACAAACAAATCTTCTGTTGCATTTATACAAAACGATGTATCATTATACTGACTTGGTGACTTCTTCAGACACGCTCAATACACGCGTTCAATAATGGATAGAAAGTAACAATAAATAATTCAGCTGTAATTTTTAGGAAATGACAAATCATGACATTAAAAAAGTATGTTATTAAAAACTGGGCTCGAGTACATTTGCCTGATGTGAGCCAATGAATTAACAGAACCTGCTCGCCTGCACGAGCCCTATTAGCTGACTGATTACTTTCGTTTTTACTTATTAAGGATATTAATTAGAAATTGTTGTTGAAACGATGATGATGACGACGACGACGACGATGATGACGATGATGACGTCGACGACGATGATGACAATGTTGATGATGATGATGATGATGATGATGATGACGATGACGATGACGACGACGACGACGACGATGACGATGATGATGATGTCCACGTGCGTATTTTGCTCCAAATCTGTCAGCACAAAATTGCTCTTAGTGATCCATGTCATGACATCTTTCACCACGGAGTTGAAACACATCGAAGCGCATCATCTATTGTCCGTGCCAGCGGTATAAAAGCAGCACGGATCTTATTCCACTCACTCTTCGCACTCGAGAGGTGATCCTGCTCGGAAAGGAAATACAGCGTATCATAGAACTTTTTGAGTCTGAACACTTTCTCGATGTTCCGTGAATAAGCAATTGATAAGCATTGATGAATAATAGGGGAATAATTGCACAATAATATTAATTGTATAAATAATATTGTTGATTGAATGAATAATTAATCAACTAATTTAGCTTGGCGCAGATGGAAAAAAGATCAATGGCGAAAAGTGGTTGCACTCTTCTCTTCTTACTGATGTGGACTTTCATCCTGATTGCTCAGGTAACATCAACAAATCAGGTAACATGAATCAACGAACGAATGAATGAATGGATGGATAAATGAATGAATGAATGGATGGATGGATGGATGAATGGATGGATGGATGGATGAATGGATGGATGGATGAATGGATGGATGGATGGATGAATGGATGGATGGATGGATGGATGGATGAATGGATGGATGGATGGATGGATGAATGGATGGATGGATGGATCGATCAATCAATCACAGGTCACCATTTTTCAATTAATCGATTTTACAGGAATAAAAAAACATTTTTTCTTATTTTTTGTTTCAATTAAAGGATGGAAAATCTAATTGGTCGTAAAAGTAACTATAAAAGTAATTATCCGAGGGCGAAGAACACAGTTCGCGCTTGGAACAAATGTCGTCTGCCTTGGGGATTGTTTGGATCTTTTAAGATGTTTTGCATTCCCTTCTCCCACGCCAGACTTTTTTTTATATTTTGAAACAAACTAATTAAGATTGATATAAACTAATTAAATTTGTTTATCAACTAACTAAAACTGACATAAACTAATTAAAATTGAAATAAACTAATTAAAATTGAAATGTAATTCTGTGGTCAAATAATAGAATGTGGAAATTTCATCCTGTTGATTGTAACAATTCAAACAATTCAAATCTAGAAATATTAATGGAGAAGTTTTAGCCAAGAACAGGTGGATGGATGAAATGTGTCTTCAATGAAGAGATGGATGGAAGAATGAACGAACGAACAAACGAGTGAATGAATCATTGGACGAATGAATGGATGAATGAATGAATGAATGAATGAATGTACGAATGAATGAAATAGGCACGCAGACAACGAACCATGCTCCAATTTATATCTCAGCTCTCTAATCATCGTTTGTCAATTTGTATTTTCCCCACTAATTAGTTAATTGATGCAATCAATATTGTCGTTGCTTAACGTTGCATAGTGTTATAATAAAATACTGAGAAATTATAACGAAGGGCTTATCTAAAGAATACGGTTGTTGAATAATTTTGAATAATAATATTTTAGTATGCAAAATTTTATTTTCTTTTTCATTGGCTGGCAAAATAGGTCACTTACCGACATGATTTTTTATTGGATGGCCAATAAAAAAAAATCGAGAAGGAACTCAGGAGAGGGTGAGAGAGAGAGAGAGTTTGACGATTATTTATTACATAATAAACATAAAAATGATCCTTAATGCATCATGCAACATGCATCCTGTGCATGCATTCATGAACAGTTGAAGACAGTGGAGAGCCACAACAACAATTATAATAACAACAGTAGCCAAAAGTAACTATATTTACTGTAATAATAATAATTATTACAACCATGTTGTATTAGCAGTTCATTTACATATGCCCTAAGCAACCGAACGTCGGCCGTAAGGGTTGGGTGGATGGCCGCGGGTCTACCAATATAGCGATTGGGGTTGGCCACGGGTCGATCGTAGGGGGTGAGGTTGACCGCGGCCAATGAACTTTGATATGGACTGTGTTGACGTTTGAAAGCTCGTTTGAGTTAATGTCGAAGGAATGATTTGATGAAATTATGTTTGCATTTTATGGATAATTATTCTGACGGTGGTTTTTTATAATTTTTGGTAAATTATAGCTTTCGAAAAATGTTGTATGATCTATCAGTTGACATAATATGAAAAATGCAATCTAATTTATAAATTTAATAATAATTAATATAAATAATTTTAGATTAACAACAAATTATTTATTTGAAACAAAAGTTTTCGAATGTTTTTTAATAAATAATTTTTTTTATAAATAAATCCTGCTTCCCGACATCTTTCAGTTTTTTCGTTGTTTTTTCTTTTTTTCCACCCTTCTTGCCCCGGCCTTCTTTTGTTTTGTTTTGTTTTGTTTTGTTTTTATCTTCGTTTGGCATCATTTGGTGGATTTTAAACCAGTCTGGAGACTTGTGCCGCAGAGCCTGAGTTTCTTATCTCGTTTTTAATCGCCATCATCATCATCATCATCATCATCATCGTCGTCGTCGTCGTCGTCGTCGTCCTTCATCATCCATCCATCATTCTCTTTCCACATTTGCCACAAATCTTCTCCGCTTATTGATCGAAATCCTTCAGACATTTTTTGTATCCCATTCTCCTGCTTTCCTTCACTCCGTTCTTCCAGCTCACCTGGGCGTCCACGGGTGGTGATTTACAGTCGAGGGAAGAACCGCATAAATCGACCGAGGCAAATTTTTGTGCAAGATGTATTGCAAGACGTCTGCTACTTTTGACCTCGTGGTGATGAACGTGTTCGTGAACGTCTTCGTGAACCTTTCGTGAACGTTTCGTGTTTTTTTACATCAAAAAAAAATTAAAAAAAAATCAAACAATTTATTTTACAAATATCTGTTTGTGCCTGATTTGCACGGCGACCGATGCTAACCTCGTCCGACTTAACATTGCTCAGCTGGACGTAATGAGGAGGTAGAATGAGGAGGTAATGAGGAGGTCGAAGCGATGGATTTGAAGGGGTGAAGCTTATTTCTGATCAGCAATTTGTTTGATAAACTCGACATATTAACTGATAATATTAAGATATATTTCAGTTATTATTAAGATGCAATTAAGATATTATTAAGATATAATTCGGACATAATTCTAAAAACTAAATTGATTGATAAATTTGTTGAGTACAACAACTGAACAACCGTTTCAGGCCCACAACAGCACACCGACAACACACAATAGCAACAACAACATCCAAACGAGCGACGATTACAACCATGACATAGGCAACAGCAATAACAGCAGCAACAACAAAATCAACAACGACAACAACAACGGCAACAACAACAACGACAACAACAACAACAGCAGCAACAACAACAGCAGTGTGGCAGAATATTTCTTCGAGAGTGACATAAAAATCTCAACCATGGTCTTCCATCGCCTCCTGGTGACGAAATATTTCCAAAAGTCCGTCAACGTCGACTCAGTTTCCCGCCATCTTCTCTTTCAAGTTCGTCTGCCTGACGAAGCCTACGTCACTGACTTCCAACTGTAAGCTGGAATTATTGTCTCTGATAATTATTTTTAATTAGTAAAATTATTTATATTATTACTTAGTTAATTAATTATTGATTTCTTAGTAAATTTATAAAATAATAATAGTAATACATTTATATGGCGCCATAAACATAGCTTCAGAGGCTCCTTGGTTCTGTCATTACAGTATGTAATTCATTTCATTTCTGGTTAATGTAATAAATAATAAGGTAATGTATTTTTTGTAATGTATCAATGTATTTTTTACAATGTTGAATCTTATTCCACTTAAGTATTTCTGTTGTTGTTGTTGCTGCTGTTGTTAATGTAATAAATAATAATGTAATAATGTAATGTAATGTATTTTTTTACAATGTTGAATCTTATTCGACTTAAGTATTTTTATTCTTGTTGTTGTTGTTGTTAACGTTTCCACGATCCCGGTGAGCCTAGCAGCCCATGAGATATTACTGAATATATTTTTATTTATGCGCAACAACAGCCTAACTCTGGAGTCTTTGTTGTTGTTGCTGTTGGAAGTTTTTTTTTATCTTTGTTTGCGCTTGTTTTATGGTCATCAGATTGGCATGTGCCGGAGGACATGGACGTAATTAAGTACTGGGAATAATAATAATAATAATAATAATAATAATAACGATAATGACGATGATTACAATGATAATAATCTTTGTGTTACGTGACAATATTTATTATTATAATAATAGTAGTTATAGTACAAGTTAATATTTGATATTAGCACCATTGATTTATTATTTTTATTTACTTAAATATTACTGTTTACCAACAACACCAACAACACCATCATCAACAACAACAACAACAACAACAACAACTACTACTACTACTACTACTACTACTACTACTACTACTACTACTACTACTACTACTACTACTACTACTACTACTACTACTACTACTACTACTACTACTACTACTACTACTACTACTACTACTACTACTACTACTACTACTACTACTACTACTACTACTACTACAACGGCGGCGACGACGACGACGACAACAACATTATCGACAACTATAACAACAGGTCGTTGAGGAGAAGAACTCACAAGAGCAGACTTGTGGATCGACTGGCAACAAAACACTTCAAAGCTTCCTCGGTCTCCCATGAGACAAGATCAAGGTGCACAACTTTCAAACAATTATTTATAATAAGATTATTTATATTAAAATTATTCACAACGCAATTATGCGTAATGCTTCCTTTTCAAGTGAGGGTCTTTCTGTTTCATTGTAGGTGTGAAATGTGAGATAGTATCTTATTTAATTCATTATTTATTATTATTATTATTATTATTATTATTGCACTTAATCTTATTCTTATTATTGTTATTATTATTACAAATATTCGTTATTATAATTAATGAATTGATCAACGATATTATATTTATTCATTATTATTACAATTACTTATTACCATTACAATTAATCAATTACAAATTACATTAGTCAATATTCCTTAAAATGTCGTTATACTAGATTACAATTATTCGTTGTTATTATTGCAATTGTTCACTATTATAATTAATCAGTATTAATTAATTAATATTATAATTATTCATTATTATTGTGATTAATTATTTATTTATTTCTCAAACTGAGGTCAACGACCACTCCCAAGTTCGGAAAAAAGAATTGAAAATTAAGCCACGTTGGAAATATATTCGTTATTATATTTAGTTATTATAGTTATTATTATTATTATAATTATTATTATTTGGAAAGCAAAGCAATTAAAGGGACACAAAAGTCAACAATTATTTTAAGAGAAATAAGCCGACTTAAAATAGCATTTAGACGCAAGGAATGATGTAATTTGAATACTATTAACAATATTTTAACTGATTTTGATCATTCGAATATTATAAAATACCTAAGTTAATCCGATAAAAATATAATAATTTGTTGAGAAAATGTCATAATGATAATTTAAATGCAATAAACTGCAATTATTTGCTAGAAAAATTGACTGAAACTAGTAGAAAGGCAGGTGAAATAAAACTGATTCAAGAATTAAATTATGATTAATAAATAAATTACAGTGAATAAATAGATAATGATTGAATAAATAAATTATGATTGAATAAATAAATTATGATTGAATAAATAAATTATGATTGAATAAATAAATTATGATTGAATAAATAAATTATGATTGAATAAATAAATTATATTGCAATAAAATTTGGAAATAAATTCTAATCGGTGTTATTTAAATGGCAGATAAATCTGAATAAGTTGACTTAAATTACTTGAAAATGTTGACTAAAAATCATCATCAAAGCACTAAATGATAAAAAATAAACTATTTGAGATGCGATGAGTGACACGCTCCAAGTTGTTGTTGTGATCAGTTGTTATTGTGTCCAGGGTTTCCTTGTTGTGTAATTGGAAATATGGAATGTGGAGCTTCATGTTTCAACAACAACTACGTATGTTTTGATGTCCGTTTGTCAACAACACCAATGTTGTAGTTGTTGTTGCTGGTGATGTTGTTGAAATCATCCCGCGACTAACGCAACTGCAAAGTGTTATTCCACATATACAAGAATTTGTTTATCCAATCCAAGGTTTGGATCGATAACTTTGAATGTCAGCATGACGAGCTGATTGCAGGACATCAATAATTAACTTGAGCGTAATATAAATACAGATATTTTAACAGTAATTGATAGTTAATAGAGCTATTACAGTAAATAAAGTCACGATCACTAACATCATCACCGTGCATGACGTGGTTGAGATTTGAGAATAATATGAAAGTGAAAATAAATTATGACTTGACATAAATTATTCGTATAAATTACAATGAAATAACGTAATTATGCCAATTATGCCTAATTATGACGTAATCCGGCTGAAGAAAACATCTGGAAACGAGAAGTTATTGCTTTTAAGATTGCACTTTAAGTAACGTACAATCTTTGACAAAATTATGCTTTTATCTAAATAGTGAACTTACGAATTTTAATTACGTCATAATTACTGATAACAACAATGATAATACAAGTCAGTATTAATATTGTAATAAATATACAATGATTTTATTTCTTATAATATGTGTCAATTAAGTAATACTATTATTATTAACACTATTATTATTATTATTATTATTATTATTATTATTATTATTATTATTATTATTATTATTATTATTATTATTATTATTACATATTTAAACCAATTAGAATTATCTCCAACCACTCAGTCACGTCTGCTTGTAATTGCGGCATTTAACAAAAAAAAAAATTTCTTCCTTTTCTTTTGAACGTTTCACACCTCAGAAGCTACAATTAACTTTCTTTAAATTTTTATTTTCAAACTTTGAGACGCAGAAAGAAGCATCAACACCATCCTCAAACTGTGACAAAACCCCTCCACACACAATGTACCAGCGAAGTGTAACAACAACAAGATCTACTGTAAACCATTTCATCTTTCACCTTTTGTTCTATTTGCTTTGCAGGGTCAGAGGTTGCGACGAGTTCAATTTCCGGTTCAAGGTTCCGGCTGGTGAGCCAGTCGAGATGACCTTGACGTACGAGCAACTCTTAGAAAGGTCAGAAGGTCGCTACGAGGTCGTGCCCTACCGTGACCTTTGTAGACACGAGGTCGACCGGAAGTACGCAGAAGAGGACGTATCGCGTTACCGACATCACCATGGAAACCATCACTACCGCCACAACAAGATCGATCGGTTCAGAGTGGACGTCGTCGTCAAGGAAACGTCAAACGTCAACAAGCTGTTGACACAACCCAGGGACATGTCACCCATGAAGATTCAGTCCATCATAGCTGGTCTTTCAGACATGATTCCAAGGTCTGCCTCAGTTGGCGATGATTCAGGTTGGTTGGTTGGTTGGATTCTCTGCCTGCTTGATTTCTATGTATTTCCTGGTCTTCTGATGTGCTTCGTATTGGCGTGTTTACACAATACACAATAAATTTGTCGCTAACAAAATTTACACACATTTTGTAATAACATTAATATAATAATAAATAATATTAACGAATATGAATAATTTGATAATAATAATAATTTGCGATTCGAAAAATAAATTCAAGTGATTTATCAACGGCAGGTAAAATTCCTGTGATTTTGAAGAGAAGACTTCCGGACGAAGTTCATTACCAGTTTCTTTACAAGGAGAAATACCAGGAATTGTATGATGGTCAAGCATCGTCATCATCATCATCATCATCACCATCATCAATACCACTATCGTCATCGTCGTCGTCTTCCTCCTCGAGGCCATTGAATTGGTTCATCCCGAGAGAAGTAAAAGTATCCTACGACATTCAACGAGACAATTTGGGAGAAGTTCAGGTGGAAACAATCAACGACAAAATTGAATCCTAATCACATTTACTTGTTTATTAAGTGTATAAAATAAATATCGTTTTTAATACTTAAATTATTGAAATATATATATATCAATGCCGATAAATGCACCTATTTACAAGTAATACTATTTACATATAAACATCTTGAAAAAAACAGAAATCTTGGGAACACATCCCCAAATCTTCAGCTATGCTTTCTTGGTTTGCAACTCTTTGTACAAAATTAAATTAACTTAAGTAAATGAGTGAATGACGTACATATAATTGATCATCTGCATCAGACTCTGTTCAATTACTAATTCATTTTTGGAAATTAATTTTAAACTAATTTAAAACATCCTTGTTAGACCCTTCCCTCTTTTTCTTTCCCCAGACCAGAGGAAGTCATTTCGTATACTTCTTTGCACCGACATACGACAAGTTCAACCAGTTGGACAGGGACGTTGTCTTCCTCGTGGATTCCTCGACCGATCAAGTCCAAGAGGTCCACGATGCTCTAAAGAAAGTCCTGCACTCGTCACTGACAATCAGAGACAAATTTAACATCCTTCATTTCGTGCCCACGGTCATAGATGAGCGACAAAACCCCGATGACGGCGGTTCGAACCTCGGCAGAAACATTCGCAGAGTGGTCATTGGAATGGCGGCTGGAAGTGACAAGAATATAAAAACGGCCACAGAGTTGCTGGACGACTTGACTGGATTTCAGTTAACAGGGGGGTCCAAACAAGAGGGCTCGCCTTGTGAGACTTAATTTGTTGTTAGAGATTTTGATTTTATTTAATTGTAGGGGTTTTGTTGCTTCGTGAAAGAAATTATTGACATCAGTAATAGTTATAGATTATCATCGTCATGGCTAATGTTAATAGGTTTCGATTTTATTAGTTGATTTGGATCACTCTGAGATTTAAAGTGGTTTATTATTGTGCTTATATGGTTGTTTTAACCTTCAATTATGTTACAGGTCATCCAATAGCGTGAATACATCCCTTCGAATGGTCCTTTTGTACGATTGATTATTATTCTTAATTACGTATTTCGTGACATTTATGTCTAATAAAAACATTGGCATTGTCATTGTCATGCACAATAAAGAAGTATTAACTGTTATAATCAACTTTCTAAATTTAAATAATTGTTTTAATCTTAAACCAAAACTTATCCTAATCAATTTGCAATCTCATCTTCTAGATGCTGAAATGAGAGAAGGGCTACTGCAGTCTCTGGACCTCCTTAACAAACAAAAAGAGTCTGATCCATATGACACGAGGCTGTCCCTTCTGTTCTACATCATCTCCACTCAAGCGAACATGTTCCGTCTTTCCAAGGTCGAACAAGAGAAGATTCTTTTGAGCGTGGAAAAAGGAAATCGTGCAAACTCCGTCATTATTCCAATAATTCTTGCAAGCGGTCAGTCCGCTAAGAGTGAATCCAATTTCGGCCATCTGCATTTCCTCGATGTCCTCTCCAGACTGAGCAACGGAAGCATGTTCGTTCACGATCAAGAGTCAACAGATTTTGAATCTTTCTTCCTCAGAATGTTTGAATCGACTTCCAAAATTCTGTTAAAGGATGTAACACTCAAAGCTCTCAACGAAAAGACTTCTTACGGAAGAAACTCTAACGGTCAAAACGAATCTCTCGCTTTACAAATCACAGCTTCTCATTATCCTTATTTCAAAGAGGGAGACGAACTAATAGCTGCCGGCCACCTTCAAAACATGCTCCACGAAGCTCGACGACTAAAAGTAAACTCTAATCAAAAGAGCGTCTCGCAGCACAAAAAAGCGAATTTCAAGTTAAGCGTTTCTGGAATTGGAAACAATGGATTTGTGTCCTTCGACACAAACATTGCTTTCCGAAAGTCAAGAAACAGTCTCTACTCGCACGAGGAAATCGACGAAGAATTTAACGATGAAGACTTGGAGCAGCTTAGAGCTCGGCTGAAGAAGTTCAACCACTTGGAGAGAATCAAGACGCACCTTCAACTGAAACAACTCCAGGAAATGCTGTTCTTGAAAAAGGGAAGAAACGGAGAAGAGGCCAAAAAACTGCAAATCGCTTACAGAGAAATGGCCGCGCAAGTAAGAACATCTCGAAAGCAAATGCACAAATAAAGATAGCAACCTTTTTTTCGAATTCTCTCATATGTCTCGAATGTCTCGGGACATAAATGAGCTGGGAACGATTGGTTAAAGTTTCGAATGTCTAAGCAAGGCTTGCTTTTAAAAATTGCTTTGCACCATCTAACGATTACTATTAAACAATCAATGGCACTTAAAGCTCTGAGATCAAGCTCGAAAATATTTCATAATTATTTAATTATGATCTAAAATTATTAATTATGATTCAAAATTTTCCATCAAATTCCATCAGCACAACTTCTTAACGCCTGGAAAATGTCTACTCCTTGATAAAAACCTCGGGAGAGACAGTGCAATTTGTGCGATCGGTGAGTTTGAGATTAAACTGGTTCTTTGGAAGCAAATAAATTCCTCGAATGCAACATTTAGAAATTTAAATGTTTTAAATATTTAGTTTAAACAAAATTGAATTTTTTTAGAAGAAAATGATTTGTCTGCCCACGGTGGGAAATCGATGACAATGGATGAACCCCTGAAATCATTTGGTGAATATTTTAAAAGTAATTTTAATAACTCTCTTCAACTCTTGCTACTCTGATAGCAAAATATCATTGATGAATTTATTTAGAAAGTATTAATGATTAATTAGCGTCAAAATAACCAACCAAAAGCATCGGTTCATTCTTGCAGCCGATAACGATCCCCATTTTGTGGTGAGAGTTGATGGATTGACGGAACATGTTTGTTTCGACGTCCTTGGAAGAGTTGGAAAAGTTCTCCAGCTCCTGCACGACAGAAGCAGAGGTTTGTTTTGATTTGGGGAGAAGAATGTTAACGACATCAATTTCATAGTCAAGATTTAATCTGCTTGATGTTGAAGTCGCTTTAAACAGGAGATGTGCCACCAGTGCTTAATTTACCCATGTGGAGGTCCCGGTGCAGTGTGGTGGTGGAGGCCCAAAAGCGACTGCGCCGATCTCTTCCGGCGGCCATTCGCCGACTGCAAAAATTGCTCAAGAGTTGCAGGGGCAGAACTAGCATAAGGACCAATAAATACAGAAATGAGTTCAGGGACCATTTCCGAATGTGGAGATATCACTCCGCATGTGTCTGGTGTCATGTGAGGGTCGGCAATTGCAGTGTGGAGCGTTCGCATCTGAAAGATGCAACTCATAAAGAACAGACTTCGCACATCGATATACAACGATCTGCTGACTCATCTAAGATCTGATGAGTCGACATTCTGCTTGAGATCAACTTTGAGGACCGAATTTAAGAAGATGGAAACGTGGAAAATGTCACACTTTAACACTATACATTCAATAGAGGAGAAATTGTAGGCCAGATCAAAGGTATCACAATGACCACGCTATGTACAAAATAGTGTCAGATTGTGCACGCGACATTTGCGATTGCAATAAATCTATATTAATCACTCTGAAATGCAAGTCGAAATTTTTTTTCTTTGGTTGGTAGAGGCCCCTGTGCAGTGACACATCCCGACCAGTCCTAGATCCGGGACTGTGTGCCACTAGCTGTCTGACGAAGAAATTTAGATTTTATGGCCGGAATAATTGTTGTTCGATTATTCGTTAATTAATTTTGCAAACACAAAAAAAAAACTTACACTCATATTGAGACAAATGATGACATTTATTTTCGATTGAGTCTTTGTGAATCAGCAATTTCACATTCCAGACATTACAGTTAACTCCCTCATCGTTGAACGAAGGAATGCATCCAACGGCAATCACACGTACATTGGAAGAATCTCATTCATCACATCCGAGGGTCGGTGCTTGGTCATCGATACTCGCTGGATCTCCTTCAATGGCACTCGTCACACATGGAACAGCAACGTTACAATTGAGGCGAGGAAGTGTCAATGATGATGATGATGATGATGATGATGATGATGATGATGATGATGATGGTGATGATGATGATGATGATGATGATGATGATGACGACGAAAACGATGACGATGAGCGATG